>FNXX01000009.1:0-129359 GCA_900108845.1 Iljinskaea planisiliqua | reverse complement strand
AACTAATTTTCGATAACTTTCCGCTTCAGCCGAACAGTAAATCGTCCATAACTTTTTAACCACGTCGAATCTCACAAATCCAAGGCCACCATCGGATTCAGGACGTCGAGACGAGTCCGTAGACACCAAGATCGCTGCAAACCTCCGCTGGACGCGCCCGCAATCTCCGTTGGAAGCTTCGCACGTGTCGCCCACACGCCGCCGTTGACCTCCGCCGCCGAGTTGACTCACCCAAGTTGACTCAGTGACTCACCGAGTTGACTCAGTCGACTCGGTCTGGTCCGGTTTGGTTCGGTTTGAGTCCGGTTTGACTGTTGACCGTTCACCGTTGACCGCTGACCGTTGACCGTTGACCGTTGACTTTCCGTTGACTTTTTCGTTGACTTTTCCGTTGACTTTTTCCAGCTGATCCGTTATCCTTTTTTCGCCGTTCGAAAACCGTTTTCACTCGATTGTTCGTGCTGATTCCAGATTTAGCATCCGTTTTAGCATCTGGAGTCTAGAAGTCGCAGTTATCAGCCATTTTGCTAAGGTGAGGGTGACTTTTCCATAGAGATCCGTACTTTCGTCTAAAACTTCTGAGATGGAATTTAGAACTATATATGATCTGTTTTTCTGATCGAGTCTAGGTAGTTTTGTTTGTAAATTGGACTTAGGAATATAGATATTTCAACCCATTGATTGTGCATTAAAATGTTAATTGTTTTCTTGGGAAAATGGGTATTTAATTCCCAAAGTATTTGAAAAATGCGGATTAACTCCCGAAATTTCGTGTGTGCAAATCAATTCTTCAAGTTTAGGTTGATTATGCAAAATTAGATTCCGAAAAAGTCAACGTTAACCAAGAAAACGGAAAAGTTAACGTTGACTTTTTTTGAATTTAATTTTGCAAAGTCAACGTAAACTTGAGGAATTAATTTGCGCAAACGATAGTTTGAGAATTAATCTGCCAATTGAAAATACCTCAGGAATTAAATGAATAGTTTTAAATATATATATATATGTGTGTGTGTGTGTGTGTTAAGGTATAAACAAATACACATATATTATTAAAATTTATTTGTAACAATAATAAAAATTATCCTCTAACACCCAAAAATATTAAATTTCAAAAAAATTAGAATATATATATATATATATATATATAGGTATATAAATACTTAAGTGATAACTGTTAATAGATAATAATTTATTTTTTTTGAATTTTATGGTGTTAATTTACCTTAACTATCTGAAAAAAAACAAACCCGATCATTTTTTCGATTATTTTTTCATGATTTATATTTTGAAAATTAAAAAGATAAAGATACATTCATTATTTATAATTCAACATTGCCATTATATTTTTATAAATGTATATATAGTTTATTTGCTTTTATAATTTTCAAATTTAATTTGAGTGATATGAGAACAGTCTTATTATTGTTATGAATAAATTTAAATAACTGATGTCAATTTTAAAACATACATATGTTATAAAAATTGTCTCGTGTCACTGAAAACTATTTAATTTGAAAGAAAGAAAACTATATGCATATATATAAGTATGACGATAAGATTCATTTAACAATAATGTGTGTCTCTCTTAAGCATTTCATGCATGAACAACAAAAATACATTCAAAATTGATTTATTAGTATTGTAAAAAACCAAAAAATTATATAACTGTTAAAATTTATCAGTTAAGTGTTTACATAGTTATGTATATATTTAAATCATTTTTTCAAATTTTATAATTTTAGTGTTATAGAAATTTTTTTTACAATGTTACAAATAAATTTTAATAATAAATATGTATATTTTAATTTTAATTTTACATTAAATACATATATATTAAAAACATATTATATTTTTGAAATTAGTCATTTAATTCCTCAAGTATTTGTAATTGGCAAACATATTCTCCAACTATCACATGCGCATATTAATTCCTCAAGTTTACGTTGACTTTGCAAAATTAGATTCAGAAAAAGTCAACGTTAACTTGTCTGTTTTCTTGGTTAACGTTGACTTTTTTGGAGTCTAATTTTGCATAGTCAACTTAAACTTGAAGAATTAATTTGCACACACGAAAGTTTGAGAATTAATCTGCATTTTCCAAATAGTTGGGGAACTAAATATCCATTTTCCCTTGTTTTCTTTATACATGTTTATTTTATTTAGTAGTCGAGTAGGTTAGACGATAGGGATTGCGGGGGTACAGAGATGGACTTCGGTACTTGCGTCGCGTGTTGTGTGCGAGATGGTGCTGGGCAGGTTAGTTGATCTGTTGTCCAGTACCTTCAGAGATCGATAATCGTCTACGGACGGTGCCATTGGACACTTATTCCATGTTGTCCTCTTCGGGGGGTGCCGACGGTCACAGGATCCGTCAATAGGACAGTTGTTTGTTGTTTGGGTACTTTAGGTGCCGTGTTTGTTCATGTTTAGTTTCTTTTTACCGTGTTTGGAGTGCTATGACCGGAACTGCATTTTCTGTGTTTTAGCATCCCGTACCTCACTGAGTAACTCCCCTGTTACACACCCCTCTTTCTTCCTTTTCAGGTGAGACGGACGAGTAGTAGATGTGTATCGGATCTGGTGCTATTTTGGGATTTTCATGTCTTCTTCATATTTTATTTTAGACATTGGTTTTATGATTCATTCGATATATTTTAGTTACAGATTTATTTATGGATTTATTTATGAAGTTATTTATGGATTTCCAGAAATCAAGGTGTATTTATTAAATTGGAGTATTTGAGTTTTGAGATGTGTTTAGTGGCACGCTGTTCTCGAGTGAGGATGAGACGGGTGTTACACCACTGTCCTTATACTGCTACTGAAAGCTGGTTTCTGCAAACTTATTTATGAGAAAACAGTTCTCTAAAATTCTCTTCGAAAAACGGCTGCCAGACTTCTCTCCCAGAAAACGGCTCTCCAAACTTTTCTCCGAGAAAACTGCTTGCCTAACTTCTCTTCAGAAAAAAGCTCTCCAAACTCCTCTCAAAAAAAAAAAGATCAGTTTGCCAACTTTTCCCCAAAAAATGGCTGGCTCAAATTTTCTCTGAAAATTTTTTTCGACAAACATTTCTCTGAAAACTGTTTTCAGTAACTTTTCTCTAAAAATAGTTTTCGCCAAATATCTCTTCAAGAAAATGGCTCCCTCGAATTCTCTTCGAAAAAATGTATTGCTAAACTTTTCTTTGAAAACTGTTTTCGACTACTTTTCTTTGAAAACTGTTTTCGACTACTTTTCTTTGAAAACTGTTTGGGACTACTCTTCTCCAAAAATTGTTTCTGACAAGTTATATTCAAATTCTTTCGCCAAACTTCTTTACGAGAAGACGATTCTCTAAACTTATCACCGAGAAAATTGGTTTCCAAACTTCTCTCTAAGAAAGCGGCTCTCCTAACTTATCTTCAAGAAAATGGCTCACCAAAATTTTCTCTAAAAAATATTTTCAGAAACTTTTTCTTCAAGAATACACTTTCGACAAAACGGCTAAAAAAAACTTTCAGCTCACTGATCTCGTTCCCAATTACTTATATCTCGTCATCTTCACACATGTGTCTAGTGAGCTGTGTGGGGCTATCTGGAGGTGTTATCCACCTCACATAGACCAAAGGCTAAAACGACTAAGTATGAAAATTGGACCCATCCAAATATAGTTTCAAGATATTTAGCACAACTTTCGCCTATGAAATTATTTTCAAAACTGCTAGCCAATTCTCGTCAAAAGACTTATGGAACTTTTGTCAAAATTGCTGAGAAACTTTCAAGAAAACGGCTAGGCAGTTCTTGTTAAAAACCGCTAGGATACTTTAAATGAGTCAAACCAAGGATAAATCTGAGCCAAACCATTGACGAACTGGACCGTCCGAGCCCCAGAACTAGACCAGATGATGTCCAACCCGAACAACACGATCACCGACCTGAGTGAACCACCCTGAGCCGGGAGGCAGACTAAGTTCACCGAGCTCAATGAAGCATTTTCTAAGCAGACCAAACCGAAGACCGCAACCCATGTTTGAATGATCCCAAGCAAAATCGTGTGAGATGCACCCGATCAGATCATCTCGAGCGAGCATACAAGAACTGTATGTGTCCGACCAAGCGAACGGTTAAGGGACTGGCAGCCTGTCGTGACCGTTCGCCTAAGCCAACCAGATGCCCAACGCGATCATCCACCCAATCTGATCGTTCACAAGTTGGTGACCAGACAATCCACAAATAGTCTCGAGCTATATCATCCACAAGCCACACCAACCCATTGCCAACCATCACATCTTAATTGGCATGCCCGGAAGGAGTATTTTCAATGTTGGATTTTTATTGAAGGTAGTTTTAACGGTTTATATTGAGGTTAGGTTAAGGTCTACTATATTTCCAAGGACACTGTTGCGGGCTAATTGGTATCAGATTGTCACAATTTTAAGACTAGTATCAGGTGTAATGGGTTTTACTGATATGATTAGAAGACAGCCTCAAGATACAGAAAGGCACGAAAATCGTATTGGAGTAAAAGATTCGGAGAAATATTACAGAAATGTTTATTTGTTAGTGAGTAAGACATTTTCATTGAACTCTGAATGTTTTCAGAAGATGCCACACATAGCGGCTTGTATAATAATTGTTTTGTAATCTTGTATGACCTTAACTTTTTCACTTTGATATAATGGAATGTACATTTAGTCCAAAAATAAAAATAAAAAAATTTAGGAAAACAAGCAGAAAATCCGAAAGACCCTTCTAATACCAAATTGTGACATCCTCCTCAGAGCAAGCTAGAACAACAGTGTATAAAGACATATGCTATTTTCTGCAGACTAACCAGTATGTTCTCACATTGGTCTCAATAGTTACCAGAACGCCTCCTTCTGTTCAAATCCACGAACACAACCAAAACATCAGTTTTGCTACTAATCATGCGGAGGAAAGAAAGGGCAGAGGAGGTGATAAGTACCCAGTGAAACAGACCTAAACCAATCGCTCCAAACGTGCCACACTATATAATTAACACAAAGAAGAGACCTAAAACAGTTGAAATAACCTATTATACTACTATACAAGTACCAACATTTTGACCATAATTATTAAATAAACGAGTCCACAAGCACTAATGTCCAATACTGCATTTTACACATATATTTCAGTGGTCTACCACGGCCAATTACCACATACACCATACCAGCATTTCTAGGATCCATCACACCCCTCAGGCTTAGGAGGGGGAACAAACAATTCACCCACCCAGAGTCTAAAAGAAATTGAGGTCCATCTGATTTTTTTTTTTTTTTTTTTTTTTTCTAACCAATTTAATTTAAAGAAATAACAAATTTATAGTTTCAAAAAAGCTGAGAGTTAAAACAGCTCAAATAACCTATATAACTAACGCAAAGATGAGAGTTAAAACAGCTGAAATAACCTATTATACCACTATACAAGTAACAACATTTTGATCATAATTATTAAATAAATGAGTCCACAACCACTAATGCCCAATAGTGCATTTTACACGTATATTTCAGCGGTCTACTACCACATATACCATACCAGCATCTCTAGGATCCATCACACCACTCGGCCTTAGGAGGAGGGACAAGCAGTGCACCCACCCTAGAGTTTAAAAGCAATTGGGGCTCATCAGATGTTTTTTTTTCTTTGCTAACCAATTTAGTTTTCTTAAAAAAACAAATTTTTAGTTTATGAAAAAAGAATTATATAATATCAATCTATCAGATAAAAAAATTAAGATATATATTTTATTAATTACATTTTTATATTTCTGTAAAAATATTTAGATCAAAAATATCAAAAATCTTATAGTTTGAAAAGTATATTTCAATTCTTTTTTTTTATTCATTAAAAATTTTAGAAATTTATTTTTGCCCAAAAGTGATAGAAAATACTAATTGAGCCGGCGCTGCTAGTCACATTACTTGTTTTACAAGATTTAGATAACATGTTATACAAATTTTATTTGATAATTTAGATATTGACATAGCAAAAATAATTTATTTTGGTAACAATTAGCCAAAATTAAATTAATCAAATTATTGTCCTCTAGACTTCTAGACGAAAAAAGTTTCTTAAATTCATAAATAAAGACTCTTTCATTGCCTTAATTGAAAAACTCTTTTTCTTTTCTTTTTTCATTCCATATTTTTGCTTTTCAAGCAGGGAACGCTTATACCCAACATTAAGCACATATTTTGTTTTCTTACTTCTTATTATGAAGTGTCGCGCGTCACGTGGATGTGTGGTTGCATTCTAAGAACTTCTTAACAACTAAGGTTAGAACCAGGGTCCACACCGAGTTGTCCACAATAGTCTATATAGTACCTAATCCTTTCATTGACCGCACCTAAATTCCCGCCATTACATTCTACTCCATTGATGGCTCTTATGGTGGCTCCAAATCCTTGGTTAAGTATGGGCCTTACGCTATTCATCCAAGACCGCAAACTCATTTTGAAACCTATAGTTGGGTTGCTGCTACCCACAAGCTCAGGCTGCCGTAGAAGGTCGAGATTGTGTCTTTGTCCAAGACCGAAGTAGCCTTTGTCCGGAGGAGTACAGTCCATTTGCCCAACGTTTTCGTCGCAGTCGTCACGTGGCCTTCTCTTTATTGGCCTTCTTTTTATTTCTCCGATGTAGCAGAAGTCTATACGACATAGAGATGCACATCAAACAAACTGATTTATAATAAGCTCAATTAATTGATATTAAGTCCCGTGTTCATTCTTACAGGTTTATTTCTTATTAGTCGTAAACCAATATTGTTTCAAATACTTCACCTGTTGATTATAACATCTATTTCTAAATTTAAAATAAAGCAAAGGTTTAGAATTATCCAATCCTTAGGCTTCTGTTGAACTGTTACTTCGTATTAAGTAATTTCAAGTAAAGTTTGTGGGTTTTGAGAAAGATCAAAGGAGATTTATTAATCTATAAAAGATGGATGATGAATTACAGAGAGGATTTTAAAGTATTTCTTAGAAAGCTAGTTTTAGGTCCTAGAATTTCTATAACTTAGTTTTTTTTTTTTTTTTGCGGATCCCCTTTTTTGGTGAAACCTCCTTCCTATTTATATTCTTTAGGCGCCGACCTCAATCCTTGACAAGAGCTGATGCCTATCTCCTCCTGATTTGCCGCGCCAAGACCGATATTTCCGGGGAAGTGGATATTCCCTCCAATATTCTTTAAGTCTGTTGCGGGTTTAATCCTTATCCGGAGTGGATAAACAACGTTATTCTATTCACCTCGTCGATAATTATCAGGCCTTCTAATGTATAAAGGGCCGAGGCGAATTCTTGATGGGCTTTTTAGGAGGTGTGCGATGAATGTTTTGAGCTTGGCGAATTTGAAGTCCAAGTTGGTTCGGCATGAATTCGGCTCGGTCTTTTCTAGTGAAGATAATACGAAATTCAAACATGATGTACATCATCATGAATTGTTCCTTTATATTTCTCTTTTTTTTTTAAAATAGTATTCGAAACTTTCGAATTTGAAAAGTCGCGAATTAAATGCATCTACTGCATCATTTCAGAGTGAGAAAAGATAAGGAGTGGAAGTGTGCGGAAGCCGTCACACGTTTCACGTTTCTCGATTCTTAGCGGATGGTGACACGTGTCAACCATGCAATAAATTTTGTGTTCTTCTAAGTGAACTGATGCAAAGTGGTGCGCGTGGAACGGCGCCTTTTCAGCCCGAATGATGAAGGTGGACAACGAGGAGTCGTTTTGAAATGATTGACCTCGAATTCTTCATTTTTCTTCTATAAATTTGAAGTTTCCCTCTACTCATTTTCTCGCTTCTCCAATTCTTCGAAAGGTAGAGCTCTCACCTCTCTCTTCTTTCTTGTATTTTTCCGATTTTCCATCTCCGTCGTGTTTTTCCATCGCCATCGAGAACTCCGATCAAATGGATTCTCCATTCTCAAATGCTAGTTCAACTAAGACTGTTCATTCCTGGGAAAACATTTTTCCGTCCTGGGAGCACATAGAGAAATTACGGCATAGAAACGAAGAAGCTCGTCAAGGACGCACCGAGCCCAGGAGTCCTTTTGAGATTCCTCATCTGAGAGAGGAAGAGCCCGAAGATGTTCAGGAGAACATGGAAGCCGAAGCGAGCAATTCGAGCGATGAAGTTTCAGTAAATGACGAATATGACCGAGGCGAAGATTCCGACGATCTGGATGAGGAAGATTTGATTTTCGACCCTCATGGAGTTACACAGGCTGCTCGTAGAAGTCGTAAAAGAGGGGCTCCCAAACTTCCGCGAGAGGCTGCGAATGATTTTGGAGTTTACCGGTCTAAACTAACGAGAGATAAGTTGGCCGACCTGAAGCGTCTCTGTGGGATCAGCTCGAAGGTGACTTTTCAAGTTCCTGGACCAGACGAAAGACCGTGGGACGCCTCGCCTGGATATTTCTGTGTTTATGAATGTTTCTTTTCGGAATGGCACCTGTGGTTTCCTCTTCCTCGTCTCTTTCTGGAATACTGCTCAAGGAGAAGAATGGCTCCGACGCAATTAACCCATGCCGCTGTTCGTCACATGGTTGGGTTGATGAATTTGGCTTCGGAGAATGGGCTTCCCTTAGACTGTAGGATTTTCGAAGAGATGACTTCAATTAAGGGTGCTGGGAAGAAAGGTTCTTCGGGCTATGGTTGCTTCTATTTACAGGTGAAGCCTAAGTTCAGCATCATCACTGGAGGTGTGAAGAGCAAAGTATAAGACTGGAGAGAACGATACTTCTTTGTGAAGAAAAACGAGTTCTTGGTGGTCGATCCGGAAATCGAGATTCAAAACGACTGGAGCTTGGCTATTGGTATTTTTGCGAATTCACTTTCTTCAGTTATTTGTTGTTTATTATTAACACCTGAATTCTTCTGCAGATAAACCCTTCTTTGCCGCTCCTCTTCCAGAAGATTTCTCTGAGATTGTAAAGGCTTTCACCAGGATCAGTCATCTGACGTGGCCAGACATTTCAGCGGAACGAGTAGCCGCAGCGATCAAACGGAATCTGAGAACTTCTGCATCGTCGTCTAAATCAATGATGGGTCTTCAGAAGAGAAAATTTGAGAGCTATGCTAACGTTCTCCAGGATTCTGTCGGCGCCGGGCCGAGCGACACTCCCATGATTTCAGAAGAAACTATCAGAGAGGCCGAGGTGCCTCATCTCGAAACAACTGAGTCTCTTATTTTTGTCAGCGAAGAGAATATCACGACTGACCTCGACGAAGATATTGGTCTCGGCGAAAATAGAGGAGATGGTCCCACTGAAGAGCAAACCGGACTTGAGGTTCTTGGAAATAATTCACCCGCTGGAGATGATGCCGTGGCTGAAGACTAAGCTAACAGAGACTAGGCTGAAACTCATGCTCGAGCTACTGATGCAGAGGAAGAGCAAGTTGACGGTCCGCCTGGAAAGATCAGAAAGGTTACTAGGCCGAACCCCTCTGGGTTTGAATTTCATTATAATGGCCTTGAGCCCATGGCGACCAACCCGAACTCCTGTGCTAGCTTCGTGTGGAGAACTAAATCAAGGCCTATGGCGAAACCGGAACCCGAAGAGCTCTTCTTCTATGACTGGTATAAGAACTACGCCACCGAGCAAGTACGTGCCATGAACGGTGCTACTTTCCTGATTGGAAAGTACGATCGTGAGCTGAAGAAAACTCAAAGAGCTGAACAGGAGAAGTCGGCCGAGGTGGAAGCCCTTCGAGCTAAAAAACTTAAGTTTGAGGATCAGAAGAGGAAAATCGTCGAGGCGAAGGACAAAGAGATAAACGAGCTGCGGGCCAGCTTATTTTCGCCGAGGCTAAGGCAGAGAGTGCGATCGCCAGGAAGAGGAAAACTGAGAAACGCCTTTCCTCTGAGAAAAAGAGGCTTAGGAAGTCTCGATATGAAAATGTTTTAAACGAGCGCGTGAAAATCATCGGTGAGTTCGCCGGGCTCGTTGATAAGGTGAAAGGCTACGTAGCACAACACTCTGAGGTCGAGAAAGTGCTTTCGATGACTGCACAGGTGCAAGGGACGCTCGCCTCTCTGGAAGTTCTTCAGAGCAAAGGTTGGAAAATTCCTGAAGATATGCTCTCTAAGCTCAAGGTCGACGAGGCGATCTGGGAAAATGAGGCGGAGAAGATCGACGAGATCACTTTTTCTGAAGGTGAGCTCGATGTATATCTTACTCGTTATACCACGGCGGGACCTTCGTCATCTAAACCGGAGTCAGAAACTACTGGCGCTCATACTGAAGAAGGAAGTGAATGAGCTGATCCGGCTGGGGATCAAGAGAACGCCGATACAGCTTCTTAGGATTTTTAATTATTGCTTTGTTTTTCCTGTCAAAGCTCGGGTGTTGTGAGGTTTTGATTTTTTTTAAAAAACTCGTAATGAGAATTAATGGAACTCTTTTCTTCAATCTCTTTTGCATAAACAATAGTCGCTTTCATTTATGCCTTCAGAGTTTTGGCTTCTTCAAACCAAGTATGCTTGATAGCGAGTCAGTCCGATCGGATTGATCATCCTAAAACTTCAAGATAGACCAAAAGTCCGAGGTGCGAGGCTTACGTCTGCTTGCCGTGAAGGCTTATGTCAGCTCGGCTTATAACTGTGAGATAGTCTATGAGATCAACTCAGCATGGAGCGTTCCAATCGATGAAGTCTACGCTCTAAGTTGAATACCGATGCGAACCTAGTTCGGAGACCCTGTATAACTTCGAGGTTTGCGGGTGAACTCGGCTTTTAGGAGTTCTCACTTTATGAGTATTATCAGTCGTCTGGCCAGGACGCCGATGTAACAGATAGCAAAGAGATTCGAAGCAAAGAGCTTAAATTTTTTTTTATTGATGTATAGCTGAACCCTTTTACAGGCTGCCTACGTACCCCCAAAAGGAGGATCAAGCCATTCGTAGTTCGATTACATAGTATGAGTAACTATCCTTTTTTTTTTTTCTTTTTTTAGTGATTACTTAAGCAGATAAACCGCTAAGTAATAAATTAGTAATAGAACCTCTTGAGATTGTGGGCGTTCCAAGAACGCGGGACTGCTTCACCTTCCATAGTGGTTAGTTCATAGACTCCGGGTCGTACAAGTTTGGAGATGATATAAGGTCCTTCCCAAGAGGCTCCGAGCTTTCCAGCACGCCATTCTTTGGTGTTCTCAAAGACTTTGCGAAGGACGAGGTCACCTCCATCAAAATGTCGCTGCCGAACCTTTTTGTTGTAGTAGCGAGCCACTTGTTGCTGATAATTCTGCAGCCGTAGGAGAGCTTGATTCCGCGTTTCTTCGACAGTGTTGAGGTTGTGGCTGAGCCTTGCGTCGTTAATTTCAGGATGTTGAGGCATCATGGTGCGGCGTAGACTTGGGACGTTGACCTCGGTAGGAACCATGGCTTCGCACCCATACACCAATGAAAATGGTGTTCTTCTAGTAGCTCGTCGTGGTGTTGTGCGATGTGACCATAAGACGCCATCGACTTCGTCAGCCCAAAGTCCCTTCTTTGCTTCGAGCCGCTTTTTGAGACCGTCCAAGATAGTTTTGTTTGTCGTCTCGGCTTGCCCATATCCTTGGGGGTATCGAGGAGTCGATTTTCTAAGTCGAATGTTCCACCTTAAGAAGAATCCTTCGAACCGATTGGAAATGAATTGTGACCCATTATCTGTTACGATTTCATATGGGAGGCCGTGGCGACAGATGATATATTTCCAAACGAAGTTCTGAACGTCGACGTCTTTTATAGCCGCGAAGGCCTTAGCTTCGACCCATTTTGTGAAGTAATCCGTCATGATTAGTAGGAATTTACATTGTCGTGAAGCGGGAAGAGGACCAACGATGTCCATTGCCAAACGCATGAACGGATACAGCGGTGAGGACGTCATAAGGAGTAAGGTTAATCGTGAGGGCCAGACCGTGGACCATGGGATGGGAGCTGCGAACCCTATCGTCTACCGTATCGACCCAACTTGGCCAGGGAACGAGTTGAGGAAGGATCTTCGACCAATCGACCAAATCCTTCGACCCAGAGTCCAGATTCAACACGTAAGTGGACCAGAGAAAGGCAAAGGTCAAGTCGGATTGGCCAGGAGTGGGTCGAGAAACCTCCTTTCTCGACCAAGGAGCATAGCCAGGACTGATGGACCTAGACATGGACTTGTTCCATGGTTCATTCACCAAAGACCGATCCATGGAACTTCAAGTTCAAGTACAGGACATGGTTATAGGATGCACTCAGGGACTGGGACATTCGGCCTGCACTGATGGACTGACCTATTGGACCATGATGCAAGCTCTTGCGACCGAGTAATTCAAGGGATACTTATAGAGTAGCATAAGGGTCACTTTGACCAGTCAGCTTGCCAGCTGATATAGCTGAGCTCTATGTTCTCTTTTTCACCATTTTCATTTATTTCTTTTGAACATAAACACTATATGTATCGGCATTTCGAAATGAATAAGAACCTTTTTGATCTTTCTTAACTTTTCCTTAATTTAGAGAATTATATTTCTCTTTGTTCTTTGAGAACAACCTGTTGTTGGCAAGGGTTACTTCCATTAACAACCTCCCTAAGGGTCTCGTGGTTCAGAACACCATTCACGAAACACTATTCATGAAATATTGTTCATGACACTGTTCACGGACCGGACACCAGACCGGGACAGAAGACGAACGAGACAGCGAATCAAACTTGAATTAGACCGGACCAAACCTAAGGCGAGCTCGGTCAGGATAGGACCAACTGACGACGTGCTGAGAAGACAGGCCGCAGATAAAGCCCGAACCTGTTGAAGTCGGCGGATTGCTATGCTTGGCGGCATCACTCATCGGTAATAGCTCATCCCGGAACCCTACGTTTCTTAGTATATATATATATATATAACATGTATTAAGGTTTCATCCATCCCATTCCAAATACTAAGACTTCGTATTGTAAGACTTTACAGCTTTTACGGAATTCATTGTATTTGGCTAGAAAAATTACTTATTAAATAAACTTTCGATCTTTGTCCTTGAGTTCTTTTAAAAGTTTTGATTGTGGGGACGAGAAATATTCTAAACCCTAAGAGCAAGAGGATATGAACAAGAAAGCAATGTCTGGAGATGGAGTAAACAATGATGGAAACAAATGATGGAAACAACGGAGCAAATAACCAACCCGGTGGAGCGCCCGACTCAGGCGGAGCGGCGGTTTCCATGACCAAACTGAAGACGATGCTGGCCACACTCCTGGAGCGACAAGCCAAGCAGGAGAAACTCAACGGAACAGTGAATCAACAATTGGAGACAATCCGGGAAGAAAGCCGAGCCAGGAATGTTCCCCCGCGAGGAGTCCCAGAACAAACCCGACGAACGTTTGGAGCAAGTCGTCTCAGATTCTCGCCGCAAGCAGTAGCACCAGGAGAGCAGACCTCAAGTGAACAAACCCCAATCAGAACGAGGATGAACCTATCCGAGCCACCACTGCTGCAGCGAAAGAGCACCGTCAGAAAAAAAGCCGATCAACCTACATCGACGGTAACTGAGGAAGAAAACGGAGGACAAACCAGAACCACCGAGAACAAAACTGGCCAAGACGGAGATGAGACGGAATACGAGGTGTGAAAGTTCTCTGAAGACGAGTAAAACATACTCTGGGTAAAGCAACAATGGGGGCCGAGGAGCAAGGAAGAGTTTGCGGACCAGACAGAATTCCATTCTCTAAAACCCGAAAAGCGAAATGGTCGAGCTCAGATCCCAACTCGCCCTCACGAAAAGTGAGATGAAGATAGTGCATTCCCACGTCCACCAGGTCATTAGTGCAGCCCCAGAGATTGAACCGGTCTTGGAGGAAACCCAAACGATCCTTTTCACAACCTAAATCACGGATGTGAAGCCTTCCAATCCCAGGAAAATCCGGATTCCATTCTACGATGGGACGTCGGATCCAACAGCTCACATGACGGCTTTTCGGATTGCCATGGGTCGAGCCCTGTTCAAAAACGAAGAAAGAGAAGCCGGCTTATGCCTCCTTTTCGTCAAGCATTTAAAAGGACCGGCTTTGACGTGGTTCTCCCGCTTGGAAATAGATTCAATCGATAATTTCGATCAACTATCTGCGGCTTTCCTGAAGCATCACTCGCTGTTCATAAGCCGGTCGACCTCTAACGTAGACCTCTACTCTCTGTCCCAAGGGCCAACAGAAAGACTCCGAGACAGTTTAAGTGATAAAGCCGCGCTAGACGCCCTGAAGAAGTCCTTGTAGTTCGAGTCTCGCTTCCGCGAAGAAATTTGTCTGAAAAAGTGACCAACCATCCAGGATGCCCTTCACTGCGCCTCGATTTTGTCATCCACGAAGAAGAGATGAAGGTTCTGACAAAGATACACAACCCACCAAGGCCAACGACCTGAATGCCAACCCAGCAACCCAACGTACCGACCGAGAGGCGAAGTGAGCGTGGTAGCGGGTACCTTAACCACGAAGGTGGAGAGCATAAACTACCAAGTAAGGACGGAGAGATCGCCCGACAAAGCCGGACAAGGACGAGGATCGTGGAACACCTGGACTCGCAATATAGGCTTCAACGAAAAAGCTTTTTATGATTTCCACCAGGCCGACGGTCAGTCGACCGCGAGTTGCATAGCCATCGCAAGAAGACTCACAGCCAAGTTCTTGGCCGGAGACTTCGGAGACGCAGTAAAGATGGAGAGCCTCGGAGCAACCGAAAGAAATGCAGAGACACAGGACAACCAGCCCAACGAAGAACGCCCTCAAAAGCCGATCGAAGAGGCGCCAAAACGAGGAAGCAGATCTTATGAAGAGTCCCCCGCAAATAACTAGAGAAAAGTCATCATGATCATGGGAGGCTCTCAGTACTACCGAGACACGGCCGCGTCTATAAAGGCATTTCAGCGAAGAAGAGAAAAAAAGTCAACTTCACAAGAACCGAATTCCCTAGATGATGACCTGATCACTTTCGAAGAAAACGACGGAAAAGGACTTGATCAACCCCACGATTACCCTCTAGTGGTGAAATTAGTCATTAATGACTGTGACGTTTCCCGATTCTTGATCGACACGGGAAGTTCAGTGAACATAATATTCCAGGAAACACTCCGAAGAATGGGTGTCAGTTTTTCCGACATCAAACCCAACCCGAGATCGCTGACCGGGTTCACCGGAGAGGCAACCATGACGGACAAAACGATCTGACTTCTGGTTCATGCGGGCGGAATCACGAAGATTGTGAATTTCTCAGTGGCCAACCATCCCACGATCTACAATGTTACAATGGGAACCCCGTGTATCAACTCGATGTGCGCCATCCCGATATGAGGCGATTTTACCTCATTCTAACCTTTGTTTATGAGCTTTTAACGGGTCTTTTTAGTCTTTATCGAGTCGTTTCAGGTTACTAAGGAGCTATAAACGAAGATATGAGAAACTGGAGCCTCTGGAGCAAAAAGGAGTCGAGATGAAGGAAAAGAACCCGAGTTTGAAGAATTTCACACGATGGAGCACCTGCTCCCCTTCAGAGCACATGCTCCACTTTGGGGCACATGCTCCATCTGTCCGAAACAGATATGGAAACTTCACTTACCTAGTTTTAGGACGCGAGGAAGAAAGGAGGGGGAGCCGTCATGATCAAGATCATCTTATCTTTCATCTTCGATTCTCTAGCTTCTTGTACACAGAATTTACAGAGCTTTTGTGACCTAGACCATTTTGATAAGAGTTTCTACTTGTAAGATTTGGAGAAGAATCTCTGCCACACTTGAGAAGAATTCTGAACCTTTGTCATTTTTATTTTATATTTCATGGATTCTCTTTCACTTGTTTTTGTGTTCTCTGATTTCATGTCTGAGTAGATCCTCTAGTTAGATCAATGATTTCAAGGGTATTTATGAGTTGATGGGTTGATCACAGATAGGGATTTCAATAGATTGTCTTCACCATTTGTTAGTCTTAATGCCTGGACTGAACTGATCACTTAATTCATGATTTTAGGTTAATCTATTCATCAAAAGTGTAATAAGTTGCTAGAAGAGACTTTGGTGAGCAATTTGTCCTTAGCCAACGACAGTTGATGTTAAGGCTTGTCTGAAATTTAAGAACCAAAGGACAGTTTATGATTCTAGTTTGTTAGATAAAGTTGTTGATGCTACGACAGTGGATTGATATTATTTCTGTGTTTGAGCTCAAGACTTTCGCCTAAATGTCTCCTGAATAATTGTCTGACCCTTTGCTCAGAGTTTCCTGCGAAAGTTCCTTGGTCTAACGCTTGTTTTATTTGAGTTTAAATCATTGTTTAATTCTGTCACTTGTTTCGCAAACAACAAAACCAACTTGCTTACTTAGCTTCTTTTCAATACCTTATAGATACAAAGTGTAACACTGGTCCTCTGAAAACCGAACTTTTCTATATTACAATCATATGATGTGTACTTGCAGTATAATAAAAGAACTGAATCCACCGTATCAAGTTTTTAGCACCGTTTCGACAAAGACCAGTTCGTTACCTCTGTTTCTTGGTTTGAATTTTTGTTTAAGTTCGTTCTAATTTGTTTTTCTTCTTCTCTCTTTTGTGTGTTTCAGGTGTATGACCACAAGAACCACAATGAGTAAGAAATCAGAAAATCTCGTCATCCTAACCAATGAAGAGTTGTCGAGAAGAGAACGAGAAAACAGGCAAAACCGAGGTGCACCTGTGCTTGCTCCTGCTCCTGTTTCTACTCCCGATACTACTCCTGTCTCTGCACCTTTCCCAATTTCTGATACTGTGGACATGGGTGACAGAGGCAATTCTGAAATGGCAGCTGAGCTGCAAAGACTTCGTCAAGAGATGGAGCAACTTAGACAACTACGGCAGCAACAGCCTGCGATTGGAGATAAGGACAGTCCGCATGTTGTTTATCAAAACAGAGCTGCGATTGTTCCACCCACGATTCAGAGGCAAGACTTTGAGATCAAGCCTCAAATGATTACTTTGGTGAAACAGCATTTATTCCATGGGTTGCCTGCAGAAGTTTTGATGGACCACATTGACAATTTAAAGAAATCTGCAACACAACTGGTTCAAATCGAGTGCCTCACGGCTTTCTGAAGTGTAAGCTGTTCCAATTCTCTTTGGCAGACAAAGCTTCACGCTGGCTTATTCTTGGATGTTTCTTGTGTCCTTTGTAGAAAATTCAGCCCAAGAACGTCCGCTTGATGAACCGGAAAGGAAAGAGGGCAAGCACCTTCGCCCAAGCAGATCCTAAAACCGCACCATGGCCGCACCCTGAAGGAGAACGTTTTGAGCTCCCGGATGACAGCATCCCTGTGCACTCCGATGAGAAGTGGGATCAAACGGATTGCTTCTACTACAATGCACTGCTGGGCGTGAAGATAGAGCCCACACGGTTTATGTGCACGGATACATTGAAGTGGCTGGGAATAGAAAAGGAGGTGTCTGAAATCTTCCTCAGCGCCAAGTTCTTGGGTTTTGCTCCGGAAAGCGAGGTCCTCTACCCCGAGCTCACTCGCCAGTGCCTAGCGCAAGCGAGGATACACTATGCCGACCCTCAGAACCCGTTTGCTGATGAAGAATCTCTCTCTCTTTCTTTGTTGACGGGAAGAAGTAAACCATCACTATTGGGGAACTTAATGATGTCCTCGGCTTCCACGCAGAAGACAAGGACCTCGTCTTCCCGAAGAGGTTCCCCATCTCCAGCCAGTTCTGACAGACGATTGCATCCGGTCCCTAGGCTTCTCGCTCCGCGAGCCAGTCCTTGATCCGCCACCCCGCTGTGCGCATCTGCGCCAGGTTATACAGTCAGCTGCTCTTCAATCGAGACGTCGGCAACAAGGTGCATCTCGATGAGCTTCTCATGCTTTACTACGGCTGCGGGGACTTGGTTGCTGATTCCTATGGAGCACCGCACCCAATGCTGCACCAGGTCAACCTTGGGTTTCAGTACGCCTAGACGATTGTGACGACAAAAGACACAGCACGTACCGGCGCGACAGGGAAGACTGAGCGCATTGGGAGCCTCCTCCACACTCTCTTTCGGACCTGAATGGTACCTCTTCGACATGCCACCTGCGTTTCTCAGATCGAGATGATTAATACAGCCCACCTCATCAGCTCGAAGATCCTTCGAGACTAGGACACTTACCAGTTCAAGGGCGAGAATGGTGAGACACTTTTCTGCAAGCTCCCACAGCCAGCGATCACCCGCCTCAACTCTGATTCTGACCTCCGCTTCATGCCACACGCGGATTTCCTTTGCCCCGATCCTCTCCGGCGTACTCCATTCACTACACCCGCCAGCTCTTCAAGAGCACTACCGCCTGACCTGGAAGACGAGGAGACGCCCCGCACCGCTCCAAGAACACTCACGCTCCCGTACAACACCACCACCACTCGGGGTGAGTTCGACATTCCCCCTATCTCTGATGAGCCTAATACAGCTGAGTACAGGCAGTGTATGATCGCTTCTCAGAAAAAGAACAACAGTCTCCTACGCATCATGCAGACCATATCCTGTGGTTGCTGCCACACCACGTCGGTGAGAGACGTCCACACGGAGCAGACACCGAGACCTTCCGAGCAGCCTTCCCGCGGTAAGAAGCGCCAGGGGCGAGACAGGAGTGAAACCCCCGATACGACCACCCGCTGATCGCCAGGAACACCCTTCTTTCACCATTGTATTAATCCACTTTTATTTTTATTTTCTTTGTGCCCCGACTTCATATTAACTTTCACACCGCGGATGGTGTGAAGTAAGTGTGGGGGGAGGGAGTTTGTTGCTATTGATTTCCGTTTATTTTCTGGAGTTTTTGTTTGGATCTTGAGTCAGTTTGTGTCTTTAAATCAGTCTGTTTTCTTGAGTCAAGAACTTGGTTGGGAATTAGGACCTTAATCTATGATGAGATTGCACCATTTATGTGATTTTAAACATCTTTCTAGTGACCATTACTGCAGAATTTTGAGTACTCGGACAAGCTGGACCACCATACGCGGATCTCTCTCTTTCCAGAACATCCCACTTCACTAAGGTTTCATCGGAATGACATTAAACTCTATTTTATCTGGACGTAATCTGAACTTAAAATCTTCTCCTTATGGGCATTAGACTAGGGGAACAAGTTTATATTCAGGACTTCTTATACCTTTGACCACTCATGCTGATCCTGAATAGCTAACTCATCTTTAGCTAGTACCCACCTCTAGCCTAACCGCCTTTTAGCCCACTTGCACTCTTGTATTTCATTTTCATATGTGCAGATATGTGCAAAAAGGTTAGAGAGAAAAAGATTGACACAACCTCTAACTCACTCTTGCTGAAAAAATCGCCAGAAGATGAGAAAGACTTCCAGGAGCACCTGCTCCATATAATAGCACCCGCTCCAAGCAGCAATGTCTGATCCAGCGCACCCGCGCTAAACCGTTATAAGTTGAGAAACGTTTTCACGAGCACATGCTCCAAATAGGAGCACCTGCTCCATTCTGCCCAATGAAGAGGACAAATAAAACATATGACCTGTTGGGGTATATGGGCTGACGGATCAACATTTTCATACTCAAGGGACACGCATCATGAAAGAACCCTCCTTATCTAAAAGAAAAAAAAAGGTGTAAAATGATATGGAGAGGAGACTTAGTAACTCAAAGATGTGTCCTTCGGCCCCTGTCAATCACAAGGAAAGAAGGACCGAGATTTGAGAAGTTAGAGTTTGTAAGAGAAGAAGAGTGATTAGAGGTTGTGGAACCTCAATGAGTCCATTATCTCTTGACGTTTTGTGCAATATGCTGCATTCTCTACAAACTCCGGTAACCCTTTAAACACTCTGAAACTCCACCACTAAATTAACTTATTTATTCCCTATCATTGTCTCTCCTAGGTAGTGCTAATGATGGGAAGTTCACGCCCCCCCATTAATTGAACGTAGAGACTTTATTGTCTGGATGGTGACCTTTATGTGTTTGAGGATATAAGTATGGAATAGGGTTTGAGAAGATGTTGGTTGGTTTTGGCAAGAATATGCTACTACTGTTCTAAAGTACATGGTCTGCATATTATGGTTGAATTACGGTTGCTGAGATTTTGAGAGTTCTCGCGTTTTCAAACTTGTTTCCTGCGGCTTAAGCTTGAGTTTGTTTGAGGACAAACAAATGTCTAAGTCTGGGGGAGTTGATATGAGGCGATTTTACCTCATTCTAACCTTCGTTTTCCAGCTTTTATCAAGTCTTTTAAGTATTTATCGAGTCGTTTCAGGTTACTAAGGAACTATAAATGAAGATAAGAGGAATTGGAGCCTCTGGAGCAAAAAAGAGTTGAAATGAAAGAAAAGAACCCGAGTTTGAAGAATATCACACAATGGAGCACTTGCTCCTCTTCAGAGCACATGCTCCACTTTGGAGCACATGCTCCATCCGTCCGAAACAGATATGGAAGCTTCACAACTTTAAAAGGGGACAACTTGGTAGCAGAGTGAGTAGCATGGTTATATGCAAATTCAATAAATGGAACACAATCGAACCAGGTTTTAAGGTTTTGACCAAGTGGTGTCCTAAGTAGAGTAGAGAGTGTATGGTTTACCACTTTGGTCTGCCCATCCGTTTGGGGGTAGCAGGTCGTGGAGAACACGAGTTTGGTGCCTAGTTTCCTCCAAAGGGTCCTCCAAAAGTGGCTGAGGAACTTTGGATTACGGTCTGATACGATGGTTCTCAGCACCCCATGCAAGCGTACCACCTCCCTAAAAAAATTGATCAGCCGTCTGGGTGGCATCGTTTGACTTGTCACATGGTATGAAGTGAGCCATCTTCGAGAAACGGTCCACCATAACAAAAACTGAGTCCTTGTGCAATCATAGCACAAAATCCATCGAGACATGCACCCAAGGTTTGTTAGAGATAGGTAAAGGTAGGTATATGCCGTGAGGGTGTAACCTGGACTTGGCCTTGTGGCAAATGACACAGCGGGCACAATGTTTCTCCACAGCTGTTTTGAGGCGAGGCCAAAATAAATGGTCCGAGATAACTGACATTGTTTTGGCTACTCCAAAGGGCCCCATTAGACCTCTTCCATGCGCTTCCTTTAGTAGTAGCTCCCTCGGTGATCCTTGAGGTATCCACAGCCTCTTGTCCCGGAATAAGAACCCTTCATGTAGATAGTAAGCTCTGTATGCTCCCTTGCCATGTTCAAAGTAGGCATCCCCAAAATCTGGCTCGTCTTTGTACTGCCCTTTGATGAACACAAAACACAACACTTTGGCCTCCATGGTTGAGACGAGCATATGCCTCCTCGACAATGCGTCTGCTACCACATTTTCTTTGCCCTTCTTGTACATGATCATGCATGGGAATGTTTCAATGAACTCCAACTACTTGGTGTGCCTCCTCTTCAGCGATGTCTGTCCTCTTAAGTGCTTCAAAGTTTCATGGTACGTATTAATGATATATTCCTTGGATAGCAAGTAATGCTGCAAAGTCTCCAATGCTCAAACCAAAGCATATAGTTCCTTATCATACGTTGGATAGTTGAGTGTAGCCCCACTCAACTTCTCACTGAAGAAAGTGACTTGCTTCTTTCGTTGATGCAGCACGGCTCCCATGCCTATCCCATATGTGTCACATTCCACCTCGAACATCTCGTCAAAGTCTAGTAATGCCAGGACGGGTGCTTGTGTTAGCCGCTGCTTGAGTGTGTTAAAAGCCTAGTCTT
Source organism: Iljinskaea planisiliqua (assembly GCA_900108845.1). NCBI lineage: Eukaryota > Viridiplantae > Streptophyta > Magnoliopsida > Brassicales > Brassicaceae > Iljinskaea > Iljinskaea planisiliqua. Next base: position 107,684 of record FNXX01000009.1, on the reverse strand, counting down.
GTGCATTCCCCCAAGAGAATGGAACGTTCGTCTTGATCACGGCGGTCAATGGTGCAGCCACCGAACTGAAATCCCTCACGAACCGGTGGTAGAAACTAGCCAGCCCATGAAAACTCTGCACACGTCCTATGGTAGTGGGCGTTGGCCAGTCTTGAATCGCCTTAATCTTCTCCTCGTCAACCTGTAAACCTTGCCTGCTTAACAAAAAGCCTAAAAAGACAAGTTGGTCAGTACAAAATGTGCACTTCTTGAGGTTGGCATATAGACCTTCCTTTCGAAGTGTTTACAAAACAAGTTTCAAGTGTCTAAGATGATCATTCAGGCATTTACTATATATCAATATGTAATCAAAGTATACTACCACACATTTACTTATGAAAGTACTTAGAACCTGGTTCATAAGGCGCATGAATGTGCTAGGGGCGTTAGTTAAGCCTAAAGGCATAACCAACCACTTGTAGAGGCCTTGTTTGGTCTTGAAGGCCGTCTTCCATTCATCCCCTCCATGCATCCTTACTTGGTGATAGCCGCTCCTTAAATCTACCATTGAAAATACGGTGGCTCCACTCAACTCATCTAGCATGTCGTCTAACCGCGGGATGGGATGCCGGTACTTGATGGTAATGCTGTTAATAGCTCGACAATCCACGCACATCCTCCAGGTGCCATCCTTCTTTGGCACCAGCAGAAATGGTATGGCACAAGGGCTGAGGCTCTCTCGGATGTAACCTTTGGCCATGAGATCTTGTACCTGTTTCTCGAGCTCTTTACTCTCCTCCGGGCTCATCCTATTAGCAGGCTTGTTTGGCAAAGCCGAACCCAGCCCTAGTTCGATCTGGTTCTCAATGCCTCTGATAGGGGGCAGTCCAGCCGGTATCTCCTCAGGAAACACGTCCAAAAACCGGCCCAAGACAGCTTGTACTTCACTCGGAAGCTTAAGTTCTTGATAACCTGTGCTCAAACACTCTTTGTAGACCATCAGCAGAACAGTGACCTGGGCACTTAGGGTCTTACAAACAGAGCCAGAAGAGATATAGAGGTTAGCCTTACTTACCTGGGCCTCCTTGTCCATTTTGGACTGTAGCTCGCGCACCTCGGTCGGTTTTAACGGCGCCAAGTTGTATTTGCGGTCCTTATAGGTGAAGGAGTAGAAATTTGTGTGTCCATTGTGGATAGTGGCTAGGTCAAAATGCCCTGGCCTCCCAATTAAGAAGTGTCCTGCCTGCATGGGAAGCACGTCGCATAGCACCTCATCTTGATATTTGCCCACGCTGAACGGAATGATGACTTGCTCTGTGACCTTCAGCTGGACTTTGTTGTCTAGCCACTTCAGCTTGTACGGTCGAGGGTGGTTGGTCGTCTCAAAACCTAGCTTAGCCACCATAAACTTATTGGGCACGTTAGTGCAAGAACCCCCATCAATAACCAAGTTACATACCTTGGCCTTAACCGTGCACCAGGTGTGAAAAAGGTTCTCTCTTGCAGCAGTCTCCTCGGGGTCTAGCAAGACAGTAAGGACACGCCTGGTCACTAACATCTCTCCTACATCTGCGTACTCGGCTTCCTCCTCCTGTTCATTGTCCTCTGGGTCTTGTTCAACATGGGACTCATAGTCTCCACTCGCGGTCATGATCATGACTCTCTGATTTGGACATTCTCTCGCCATGTGTCCCCTGCCTTGACATTTGAAACTGGTGATATCATGAGTCCTATTGTTGGTACTAGGGAACTTACCTTGTTCTGGTTGGTTGAGGTTGGGTTGGTCGGTCGGCCGGCTCTTCAACCGGGAATCGATCTCCATGGACTTCCCTTTGTCAGCCGACTTGCTAGTTGAAGCCCACAGTTGATGTGGTGGTCTACCTCGGGTAGTCTGACCGTCCTTGCCTTTGATTTGTTGCTCTATTTGGACAGCAAGGTGTAGTAGTTCATGAAGTCCTTGGTATTGGGTCCTCTCCACTTTCCCGGCTATCCTTTCTTGGAGACCATCTACAAACTGTGCCATCAAAGCTTACTCGGAGTCCTCAAGCTCTAGCGAGTTTATCAGCCAAGAGAAGATCAAGCATTGTGGAGATGAAAATCCATCTCGGCCAAGATGAGATTAAGCATTACCAAGATGAAAATCCATATCGGCCAAGACGGGATCAAGTATTGCCGAGATGAAAATCCATCTCAGCCAAGACGAGATCAAGCATTTCCGAGATGAAATCTCACTGAACCATTGCTGAGATAAATCTCCACATTGCCGAGATGAATCTCCACTTTGTCGAAATGAATATCCACTTTTCCGAGTTGAATCTCCTCGTATTCTTCGAGCCAGGCTTATAGCCATATTGCCGAGATGGAATGTTGATCGCTGCCAAGAAAAACCTTTTCTTCCGAGCTGAATGATTAACATTCCCGAGCTAACTTCATGAATTTTCCGAATCGCTTTCTTCCGACTACTCGAACTTAACTTTGTATTTTCCAAAATGGATTTTGTAACCTCCCATTGGAAAATATGTTTCGTATAAGTATTCAAACTAAAAACTACGGCTTTTTTATTCGGAGATTTCTTCCAAAACATTGTGTCGTTTTACAGAAAACAACGTGCTATTTTACGGAAAACTTTGTGCTGTTTCGATTATACCAAACCATCGAGAAAGTTTGTGTATAAAAACTAAGTTCAGCCATTTTGAAGAGAGAAACTAAACCGAAGGAGGGATCATACCGAAGGCAGAAGATAGGATCGGGCCGAATTGAAGAGAGAAGACTCGCGGTCCAGGCCAAAATTAGGTTAAAGTCGGAGCCATGGAGAAGGGACCAACATCCCAGATCGCTTAGATCTCTTTTCGAGGGTTTACACCTTTTAGTATAGATGTCATTGTATTCACTTAAAAAGCATCCCTACTTCTCATACTTTACGTTTTAGGCATTATATTACTTTTTCTTACGAATATTGTACGAAAAGATTATTCGACAATAAGTCAATAAAATTCTTTTCAGGATCAATTTTCTCAAGTTCTTCCCTGAAATTTTGGAATCCCTATTGAACCAATTTAAAACAGAGCCAAAAAGACATTCATCGAATAGCTTACATTATTTGGCATCATCATACTCATTGAAGTGTGCCCTTCTGGTCAGTTTTCTCTTCGGGCTAGTTTTCCCTTCGTTTACTAGAATCGTAAGCTTTCCAAAGTCTTTAACTTGAATACATTGGATTCTTTCTGAGAACAGAGTCTTAGTTGGCTTCTTCCACAACACATTCAATTTTTGTGCTGCGCTTGCAGCATGAGGAGTTTTTGAATTTACAACTTTAATCTCTTCTTAACTTTCTGAGAGAACTATGAGATACATTTAAGATTTCTTGGATTAACTTCTCATTGAGACTGGAGCAGACTTGGTCCAAAATTATGTGGGAAACTTTTGCTCTAGCCACTAGCGTTCAGTTTGCCCTATGGTCTGTTTCTTATGGCAAAAAACGAAAGTGGAAAATCTGGCGAAGCGGGAGAGAAGTATGGATGTGATTTAGATTTTCCCCCGAGCACTCGATTGTGACTTCCTTTTCCACTACTTAGTGTAATCAGACCAAGGATCGTTTCAGATGAGTAGCTCCATTTGCCTTCAATGGTACCCTAGAGGAAGGTATTTGCATCGCATTTGGAGTTACATAATCATGTATATGTACAGATTCATAGAGTAACGCGGTAATCGACTCTATCAAGGTCGCTTGCACACCGATTACTTTCTCAATCTGCTGAGAAACACTAGAAATAGCTCCACTAGTTCTTTCATTATGATCTTCAGTGACCTTACACTTTTCTTCAATGACATGAGAGATGGAGTTATTGAACGCTCTGACCCTTAACTATTTCTTTTTTGGGGTTGAAGTATAGGTTAACAAGTCTTTTTTTATAGCGCAAAATTGTTATAGCACAATCTACAATTTATTAAATTCTTAAATACAAATAACTTGAGGATCGGGATCACTTAGGCACTCAAAAAAAGTAGAATGACCTGTTAGACAGATATCCAAGAACTAGGTGAAATGTGAAGTCAGTGCAAAGAGTTGGAATTTGAGAAAGAAATGAGAATATTTTTTTTTAGTATTAAGGACTTCACATAATTTTTATAAGATTTAAAATAGAAAAAGCAAGTTGAAATAAGTAAATAGCTGAGTCGAATGTGTATGAGGCACATCTAAATGCTTAGGCCTTCACCTTTTGCGATTGGATTTTCAATGGGAAAACTATTAAGTATCTTACATCTTTCAAGGATTGTTCGAATGTATAACTCTTGTGACAGAGCTAGCTGTTTCCTGGATTGGCCCAATCTATCACAACACCAATGATATAGTCAACTTCTCCCATCTCGTTCATTTTAAAATGAGATGATAATCATTGTTTTACATTTATAAAAAACTTCATATCATCTTCAAGCGAACAAGATGTCGTCGACAATAGATATAAAGTTACTAAGGATTGTCAAGAGCTTTTAATATTTGATCTTGAAAACCCATTTTTTTATTACTCGACCTTCTCGTGGAATATGAACCAAGTCCCAGACATGGTTTACCTTCATAAATTCTAGTTCTTCTCGTACTGCACCATTCCATTCAGCTGAGTATTAAACTAATATAGGCTCTAAGTTATCATGCAAAGCAGCCATGACAACTTCCCCTTCAATCTGGAATTGACGTCGAGGAATTCTTCCACAGTCACTTCTACACACCTCAGACTCTTGTAATTCTTTTCTAGAAGAATAATTAACCAATATATTTCTCTCCCATTAACTTGAGATAGTTCATAAGAACTTTCACCAACTTCCACATATTGGTTACTTGAAGAAGCACTAGTTGGATAAACCATCTCATGATTCGATTTCCATATCAATCCCTCCCCTCAAGATCGAATTCCATACCAATCTCTCCCCTCCAAGAAAAGTCATTTTCTAAGAATGCCATATCTCATGATTCGGTTTCTGTTACATGTCCATTTGATTGTTCTGCCGTAAGCACAGAATCCTTAGAATGTTTAGAATATTTCATAAAGATACATATTCCCTCAATGACCAAATTTTCTATGGGGATGTAATGTATCACTACCCCCAAGGTCTCAACTGCATTAGGACGGGTTACTTTTCCTGCCCATAATTCATGTATAAGAACTAGAAGTAACAGATTTTGAGGGAACAAATTTAAGTATATAGGCAGTAGTCAGTAATGCTTCCCCCCAATACGAAACTGAAAGGTTAACTTCTGCCATCATATACCTACCATCTCAAGAAGTGCATGATTTTATTCCCACTAAACCAATTTGTTGTGGTGTATAAGGGATAGCCCATTGTCCAAAAATATCATTTTCATCATACAGTCTGTCAAACTGTTCAGATAGATATTCTCGGCCTAAATATGTTTTTAAACACTTGATTGTCTAAAGCACAATGGCGCTTCTAACTTATGAGAAATTAGGTACACATACCCGAATGGAGCGAAATCATCTATAAAGGTTATCAAATATGAGGCCCCATGCCTTGTAAACATATCGTCTGACCACAAATCTATGAATGAACTAATTGCAACAAAAGTTCAGCGCTACTTTTTTGTTACAAATGGTTCCTTATTATTTTTCGAGATAGACATGGTTCAATGTGTCAAAATCAAGATATTAACGAGTGAGCTAAGAAGGCATTCTCTAGGCACTTTATTCATTCAATCAACACCAATATAGCCAACTCTATAATGCTACACATTTATTTCAACATTATTAGAACTTCTGATATATGAAAAATAATGATCAACATTACTACTTGTAATGATTGTAGTACAATCAAGTACAATGAAACGATCACAAGTACAATTTGAACCAAAGAACACAAACCCTAGAGAATTAATACATGTCACGGAAGTTCAAATCAAATCCTAAACTGGATTTCTTAATCCCCGAGCTGGGTTGCTCAATCCCCAGCTGAAATGCTGCACACTTCCGAGACAGAATGCTGCACATTCCCGAGCTGACTTCATAAAAATTCCGAATCTCTTTCTTCCGATTACCCGAACTTAACTTCGTATATTCCAAAATGGATTTTGTAACCTCCCTTTGAAAATATGTTTTCGTATAAGTATTAAAACTAAAAACTATGTCTTTTTCTTCGGAGATTTCTTCCAAAACATCGTGTCGTTTTACAAAAAACATCGTGCTATTTTATGGAAAACTTTGTGCTGTTTCGATAATACCAAACCATCGAGAAAGATTGTGTACAAAAACTAAGTTCAGACATTAAACCGCAACTAAACCGAAGAAGGGATCATACCGAAGGCAGAAGACTCACCAGCCGGGCCAAAATTAGGTCAAAGTCAGCGCCAAGGATAAGGGAGCAACATCCCACATCGCTTAGATCTCTTTTCGAGGGTTTACACCTATTAGTGTATATTGATACCATTGTATTCACTTAAAAAGCATCTCTACTTCTCGTACTTTACATTTTAGGCATTAGACAACTTCTTCTTATGAATATTGTACGAAAAGATTATTCGACAGTAAGTTAATAAAATTCTTTTTAGGATCTCTTTTTTCGAGTTTTTCCCTAAATTTATGAATCCCTAGTTAACCAATTTAAAACAGAGCCAAAAAGATGTTCATCGAATAGCTTACATTATTTGGCATAATTTATTACAATATATTAATATTAAATGATAATTTTGGTTAATTAATGTTAATTACAATTTTTTAAGAAAATGCATAATCGAAAATATCATGAAAAATATAATTTTTTATTTTTGATAATTATTTAAGACTTGTTTAAATGTATTAATTTTATTTACAATTTTTTTGTTAAGATTTCTAAATATATTATATATCTTAAGATTTGAAATCAAGAGAATATCTTTATTAAAAGATTTTGATCGTATATATGGTTAGTATTTTGATTCCGAAAATTAAATTTAAGAATATCTTTTTGGTTTTTGAAATTAGGTACATTTATTGATAGATTTTTTTTAATATCACTTATATTTTTCAATATCTTGCATATTTGTTCACATTTGTAAATGACAATTTTGCTCTTAATGAGACTGTTAAAAAATCAAATAAGATCAATGGCAAAAATCCTAATATAACACGGTACAAAAGGTTTTTTTTATAATGTTTCCTGTTTTAATAGTATAGATTTTGGAAATATTAAAAAAATATCTTGCCATTTAAAAAAAATATTATAAGATTTGGTTTTGATTTAATTTTGATTTAAATTTTAATCATAATTGAGATATATCATTTGACTATAATATCTTTAATGAACATTTTTAAAAACACTTAAATACCGTGACATTTCATGTAATATAACACATAACTAAATGTTTTTTCTATAATGTTTTCTGTTTTAATAGTATAGATTCATAAACTTAGTGGGCTTAATCGGAACAAAGTATAAACTATGTCTAAAAAAACTCACTACCAAACGATAAAATAAAATAAAAATGAGAGAAATAAGATGAAGGGAACTAATCACAAATGCAACAACATCTGTTTGAAGAAGACCCCCAAAATAATGGGAAAAACATAAGATGAAAAACCAAAGAAGGAGAAAAAAATAAAAATATAAAACATAAATAGGAAGGCGTGCAAGTATGGAGACCTCCAAATAATATAAATAGAAGTCAGAGAAATTCAATGATTTTTACTTGTGGTAGAGTTTAATGATTAAAGTTATCATTTTTATTCCTTTTTTTTTGTCGTCCAACATTGATTATAAAACCCATAATGGGTAAATAAAGATATAATGGTGATTTCAATCTCAAAGCCTTATAACTTTGGCCCATCACGTGAGAAAATGAGCATTACACCATGAGTCACATAACCACGTGTAACTTAAACACAATATAGAACACGTGTTATGAGATTACATTTCCGAGTCGCCGATCATGCAGCCACCGTCACTGTTCTTTCTCTGCTACAGCAAAATTTCGATCCCAATCACCACTGTCTTTCCCTTTGCTTAATCGCCAATTGAATTGCCCAAACTCTGCTGGTTTACGGTCGGTTTGCGCCTATGATCTGGCAGCATACCAAACATGTATTTATGGAAAGCCATAACTTTTCATACCAACGTTTGTGTCTCTCAGTTTGTATCTCTCAGTTTGTGTCTTTCTGTTTGTGTCTCTTAGTTTATATCTCTCTGTTTGTGCCTCTTTGTTTATGTCTCTCTGTTTGTGTCTCTACGTAAATGCACTAGTCTCTCTAGAAATAGAGAACATTGCAGAGAGATAAAGCAACAGACAAAACACTAAGAAACAATACACAAAGAGAGAAATCTAGAGAAAAAAAAATGTTATTGTGAGAGGAAGCTTGGAGAAATCAACCGGAATGGCACTTGAACGGTGGCTACTGGTTGATTTCCATCTGTGATCTCAATCTCGACTCCTGCGTCAATTTCCAGATCATACCGAGTTATCTTCATCACTAAACCGGTCTAAGGTATGTGTTCGGTCATAAACGCTTCCGCATAAGAACTCTTACAAAACCACCTCTTAACCACCAGAATGAGAGAACCCAGGAACTACAGAAGATCGAAATGACAGAACATTCACCGGAACACCCTTCAAATGAAGAGCTCCAATTCTACTTGTTCCTGCATCAGATCGACTGACAAGAACCCGACCAATTTGATCATTTAAACGATTAAACAGACTTTAATCCACTTAGGAATAGCAAAGATATAATTCTCTTAAAGTAAAAGGACCAAACATAATCTGATGAAAGAATAGAATCGATTAATACAACCGGAATTTGACTCAAGAGCAAGCAAAAGGAGAACAACAAAAAAGAATCCGATAATCGGAAAGAGGAAATCCGACTAGCGGAAATATAAGACAAACAAAAGAATCCAAATAGTCGGAAAGACGATCCGATTAAACGGAAACTAAAACCAAAATACTGAAAGAACTTTCTCTCTCTGAAAGAAACGAGAGAGAGAAGAGAGAGAAATCCTAGTTATCATTGTTATTCAATCCAATTATAATGCTAGGATCTATTCGTAGTGTTTAATAATTAAACTTTTTATTTGCATTCAATCCAGTTATATAGTTATGATCTATTTAATATGTAGGTTATAGTAGGGTTTATGATGAATGAATTATGCATATTAAAAAAAATTACCTAATGAATTGATACACATGATTTTTAACCCTATTAACTACTATTAGTGTACAACAAATTATTAAAAAAAAAAAAAAATTTGAGTTTCAAAACGATAAAGTGTTGCACTATCATTCTGCAAGAATGAATTAAACCTAAAATACATGAAGTGATTTGTTTGTTGGTTTTATAAAACTAATAACTAAGATTGCAAATCAAACAACGCAAATTGAAATGGAGAAAGCGTTATGCTTTAGGGAAATTTGCAGGATATCAGAAACACAAATCAAAATATCAAATAAAGAAATCATTACAAACATATTTAAACTCAAAATACTGATTTAGAATTAAACTATTATCGTAGTATTAATTACTATATTTAACACCATAAGCTTTTAAACTAACTTTTGAATTCATGAAGTTATCAATACCCGAGCAGTGATCACTATCTTTATGTGTGTCTTAAAATCAGAGCGTGAGCGTCTTCTGCATGTTGTCCTAGAATATGTAAGCTAAGCATAATAAGCCTCCAAAAACGCGAGCACCATGAGCCTTGTGCATACAACAGCAGAGCATCATGTCTTGCACGAATTTTAAACTTGGTAACCTATCTATATGCATTGTTACAACAATGTTCAAACTTCATACTTGACAACAACCAAAGATGATCACGAATGAAGCAGTTCACCTCGGCAACTTCTTATGAAAAATACCTCAGCAACTTCTTACACAATAGCTCAATCATAACTTTTTTTAAAGACTAACTTGCCAACTTTTTTTCGAAAACGACTTTCCAGCTTTTCTTCAAAAAATTGGCTGAACAACTTCCCAGAGAAATAGCTTGCAAAATTTTTCTAACAAAAAAAAAACATTTTCAATAAATTTTCCCTGAAAACTGTTCTCCAAATTTTGCTTCGAGAAAACTGCTAGCCGAACTTCTCTCTGAAAAAAACAGCTCGCCAAACTTCTCTACTAAATAACAGCTCGCCAAACTTCTCTCCGATAATACAGCCGTCCAAAGTTCTCCCTAAGAAAACAGCCCTCCAAAGTCTTCTCAAAGAAAACAGTTCACCAGCATGTCTTCGAAGAAACGACCGCCAAACTTCTCTCCAAAAACTGCTTTCAATCATTTTTCTCTAAAAACTATCTTTGACTAAAAACTATCTTTGATAGTGTTTCTCTGAAAACTGTCTTTGACTAATTTTCTCCAAAAACTGTTTTCAACAACTTTTCTTCGAATGTTATTTATGATAACTTATCTTTGAAAACTGCTTTCAACAATTTTTCTTCGAAAATTGTTTTCGCCAAACTTTTCCCCGCGAAGTAAAATGGTCTCCAATCCTCTCTCCAAAAAAATGGCGTGTCAAACTTCTCTCCAAGATAACGGCTCGCCATACATCTCTCTGAGGAAACCACTGTCCTTATACCGACACTGAAAACTGGTTTCTCCAAATTTATTTATGAGAAAACGGTTCTCTAAAATTCTCTTCGAAAAAACGGCTTGGCAAACTTCTTTCCGAGAAAACGGCCGCCAGACTTCTCTCCACGAAAACGGCTCTCCAAACTTTTCTCCGAGAAAACTGCTTGCCTAACTTCTCTTCAGAAAAAGCTCTCCAAACTTGTTAAAAAACGGTTTGCCAACTTTTCCCCAAAAAGTGGCTCGCTAAAATTTTCTCTGAATATTTTTTTCGACAAACATTTCTCTGAAAACTGTTTTCGGTAACTTTACTTTAAAAATAGTTTTCGCGAAATATCTCTTCATGAAAATGGCTCCCCCGAATACTCTTCGAAAAAATGTCTTGCTAAACTTTTCTTCGAAAAAATGTCTTGCTAAACTTTTCTTCGAAAAAATGTCTTGCTAAACTTTTCTTTGAAAACTGTTTTGGACTACTTTTCCTCGCAAACTGTTTTCGACTACTTTTCCTCGAAAACAGTTTTCGACTACTTTTCTTCGAAAACTGTTTGGGACTACTCTTCTCCAAAAAGTTGTTTCCGACAAATTTTCTCCAAAAATTGTTTCCTACAACTTTTCTTCAGATTCTTTTGCCAAACTTCCCTACAAGAAGACGATTCTCTAAACTTCTCTCCGAGAAAATTGGTTTCCAAACTTCTCTCTAAGATAGCGGCTCTCCTAACTTATCTTTAAGAAAATGGCTCACCAAAATTTTCTCCAGAAAACATTTTCCGAAACTTTTTCTTCATGAACACACTTTCGACAAAAAGGCTAGAAAACACTTTCAGCTCACTGATGTCGTTCCCAATTACTTGTACCTCGTCATCTTCACACATGCATCTAATGAGCTGGGTGGGGCTAACTGGAGGTGTTATCCACCTCACCTATACCAAAGGCTAAAGCAACTAAGTATGAAAATTGGACCCAGCCAAATATAGTTTCAAGACATCTAGCACAACTTCCGCCTATGAAATTATTTTCAAAACTGCTAGCCAATTCTCGTCAAACGACTTATGGAACTTTTGTCAAAATGGCTGAGAAAGTTTTGAGAAACCGGCTAGGCAGTTCTTTTTAAAAACTGCTAGGATACTTTAAATGAGCCAAACCAAGGACAAACTCGAGCCAAACCATTGACGAACTAGACCATCCGAGCCCCAGAGCTAAACCAGATGATGTCCAACCAGAACAACACGATCACCGACCTGAGTGAACCCGCCTGAGCCAGGAGGCAGACTAAGTTCACCGAGCTAAATGAACCATTTTCTAAGCAGACCAAACCGAAGATCGCAACCCAAGTTTGAATGATCCCAAGCTAAATCGTGTGAGCTGCACTCGATCAGGTCATCTCGAGCGAGCATACAAGAACTGTATGTGTCTGACCAAGCAAACGGTTAACGGACTGGCTACCTGACGTGACCGTTCGCCTAAGCCAATCAGATGCCCGACGCGACCATCCACCCAATCAGACCGTCCACACGAGTTAGTGACCAGACCATCCACGAATAGTATCGAATTATATCATCCCCATGCCACTCCAACCCGCCACCAACCATCCCTGAAATACATAAACTAAACCGGCTCCTGGTCGACGACAAAACCAAATGATCCTTACCCAAACCACTTGATGAGATGCTAATGGGCTGAGGCGAGTAGCCAAAACTCCAATGGGCCGAGGTGACTAGCCAAATCTCCAATGGACCGAGGCAACAACTTGGCTCTCCAACAGTTTAAGCCGAAGGAATGGACCAATCTTTTCATGGGCCAAGCTGGCTTTCTTGAATGTTCTAGAAGACAAAGCTGAATCATACGAGAGTTGAAAAAACGCAAGAAGATGGAAACAATCTCAACAAATCTCAGAATGTATTCTCTCTGAATTGACAAGCCACCACTATAAAGAGAAGAAAGCATTCAGAAATCCATATCATTTCCCTAGCTGAAAATCAGTTAGAACTTTTAATTTAGCAATAGATTTAGCACATTTCCTCTCATTACTTTTACGAAAAGATTAACTACGTAGTTTAATACTTTTTTACAACAAAACTTATCAAATCCGCAACAAAAACTGTCTTTAGTTCTCTGTTGTTTGTGGTTTTGTTTCAGAAATTTTGAATCCCTACATTAACGTCAAAAATATATTGCTCTAGTGGTGATCAAGACTCACATGGTGAACAATGATGGTGAATGCATCTCGTCTCCTCTGTTGCTGTTGAAAAGCTAGAAGGGAAGAAGAAGAAAATTGAGAAGAGGAAGGAGGGGATTGAGAAAAAGAGATCAATGGATGGTGATGGGCTGTAGTGGCAATGAATGGGCTGATGTTCTTTTCTGTCGACAAGGATGGCTAGGGTTTTGGAGAAGGGTGTTCTTACACCTTTATATATAGCCATGATTTTGACGAAAAATGAAGAGGAGATTTTATTTTTCTTGACCAAAGGAGATTTATTAAAAACTAGCACAATTTTTGGTTTAGAGAACTGGATATTGCAACCCGAAAAGAACTTTAACGGCTATAAAGGAGAGGAGGACAAAAAATAGAAACAACTCAATGATCAGAATGTTGGAACAGAAACTATGAACTTGGACTCGGAAATCACCACAAAAAAATCTTCTTTGAACTTCCCTACAACTGCTTTTATAACTCTACTCCAACACAATATATAACACAAATCATTAGACAATAACCTACTAACCATAAAAAAACAGTAACTTGGTTTGTCATGTTGGTGGCTTAAAAATTATTTTACAAAGTTTTATTGGATACCACTAAAGTTTCACAAGCATTTTTTGGAAACATAAATAAGTTTTTAAGAGTACAAGTTTATGAACCGTCTCCTCTCTCCCGAAACAGAGGCGAACAAAGGCAAACAGACACCACCAGATTTTTGCTTTTTCGGCGGCTTTCCACTGGATCTTTTTTATCTTGATCTCTTTTCCACATCAATCATTCCTCCGTAAGTGTAGTTCCCGGTGCAGTTGGTATTGGCATGGTATTGTTTTTCGGTGTTTGTCTGGTGCATTCTATGTCCGGTGTTTGTCTTCCACCGATTTTGAATGGTGGTTGTGTTTTGCAAATTAATCGTCATAAAAAATCTCAATCAAAACCGCTATGGCCGTGGATTGGGAGTCAGATACTGATTCTATCTCTCTTCTCTGATGGATCTGTTATACGTTCAATGGTGGATGCACAATGGTGTCTCATGTTTTGTGAGTCGGATATGCTCGTTGAAATGAAACAGAGACACAATGGTAAGATGAAGGAAGACATACTACCACGAAGGAGACTTAGTAACATCTTAATTGGCATGCCTGAAAGGAGTATTTTCAATGTTGAATTTTTATTGAAGGTAGTTTTAACGGTATATATGGAGGTTAGGTTAAGGTCTAATATATTTTCAAGGACTGTTGCGGAGTAATTGGTATCAGATTGTCGCAATCTTAAGACTACTATTAGGTGTAATGGGTTTTACTTATACAATTAGAAGACGGCCTCAAAATAAGGAAAGACAATAAAAGTATAACGCCCCAACCGCCCCAACCAGTGGGCCCCCATGTCCACTCACTAGGCCCATGGGCCGGCCTACCCCTGTCCGATGGTCGGAACGTTAACCGGGATGTTTGAAAGTCATGATATACTGACCCTGCAATTACCACGTGATCGTTCCCCGTGTTTTGGCCTCACTCACACGGTACCACGAATGGCTTCCCGGTAGGTCACTCATCCTTTGACTACTCCAGCTCAAGCACGCTTAACCCTGGAGTTCTCTCTGGATGTGCAACCGAAAAGGTAAGTGCAATTTGGTGACATAGGTAGCAAAATCAATTCTTTTAACTTCTCCACATATACCAGAAATCGGGATGTTACAATTCACCCCCACTCACAGAGCGCAATATCCTCGTTGCGTACCACGACAGGTCCTAAGACGCCTCCCAGGTCGGAACTGAGACGGCTAACCAGCTCTAATACCACTTATAACGCCCCAACCGTCCCTACCAGTGGGCCCCCATGTCTTCTCACTAGGCCCATGGGCCGGCCCACCCCTGTCTGACGGTCGGAACGTTAAGCGGGATGTTTGAAAGTCATGATATACTGACCCTGCAATCACCACGTGACCGTTCCCCGTGTTTTGGGCTCACTCACACGGTACCACGAATGACTTCCTGGTAGATCACCCATCCTTTGACTACTCCAGCTCAAGCACGCTTAACCCTGGAGTTCTCTCTCGATGTGCAACCGAAAAGGTAAGTGCACTTTGGTGACATAGGTAGCCAAATCAATTCTTTTAACTTCTCCGCATATACCAGAAATCGGGATGTTACAAAAAGAGTCAGAGAAATATTACAGAAATGTTTATTTGTTAGTTAGTAATGCATTTACGACCAGAACTCATCGTGAATCTTATTTCATTGAACTGTTTTCAGAAAATAGCACACATAATTTATGTTTTGTAGTCTTGTATGACCTTAACTTTTCACTTTGATATAATAGAATGTACATTTAGTCCGAAAAAAAGATTAGGAAAACAAGCAGAAATCCGAAAGACCGTTCTAATACCAAATTGTGACATCTGCCTCCTAGCAAGCTGGAACGACAGTGTATAAAGACATGCTATTTTCTGCAGACCGACCAGTATGTCCTCACATTGTTCTCAATATTTACCCGAACACCTCCTTCTGTTCAAATCCACCAACACAACCAAAACATCAGTTTTGCTACTAATCATATGGAGGAAAGAAAGGGAAGAGGAGGTGATAAGTACCCAGTGAAACAGTCCTAAACCAATCGCTCCAAACGTGCCACTATATAACTAAAACAAAGATGAGAGCCAAAACAGCCGAAATAACCTATTATACTACTATACAAGTAACAACATTTTTATCATAATTATTAAATAAAGGAGTCCACAACCACTAATGTCCAATAGTACATTTTAAACGTATATTTCAGCGGTCTAGCACGGCTAATTGCCACATACACCAAACCAGCATCTCTAGGATCCATCAAACCCCTCGGGCTTAGGAAGGGGAACAAACAATCCACCCCATAGTCTAAAAGAAATTGAGGCTCATTGGATATTTTTTATCTTTTATTTTGCTAACCAATTAAGTTTAAAATAACAAACTTTTAGTTTTTTTAAAAAAAGCATTATATAATATCAATCTATCAGATTAAAAAATTAAGATATAATTTTATTAATTACATTTTTATATTTTTATATTAAGATTTAGATCAAAAATATCAAAAATATTATGTAAACTAGTTTGAAAAGTATATTTTGAATTCTTTTTTTTTAATTCATTAAAAATTTTAGAAATTTATTTTTTCCCAAAAGCGATAGAAAATATTAATTAAGCCGGTGCTGCAATTCACATTACTTGTTTTACTAGATTTAGATAACATGTTTTACAAATTTTATTTGATAATTTAGATATTGACATGGCAAAAATAATTTATTTTCGTATCAATTAGCCAAAATGTAAATTAATCAAATTACTGTCCTTTAGAGAACGAAATAGATTTCTGAAATTCATAAATAAAAACTCTTTTATTTCCTTAAGAGAAATACTCTTTCATTTTTGTTTTTATACTCTTATTATTCAATATTTTTGCTTTTGAAGCAGGGAACGTTTACACCCAACATTAAGTACATATTTTGTTTTCTCACTTCTTATTATTATCAAGTGTCGCGTCACGTGGATGCGTGTTTACGTGTTTGCGTTCTAAGAACTTTTAAACAACTAAGGTTAGAACTAGGG
Source organism: Iljinskaea planisiliqua (assembly GCA_900108845.1). NCBI lineage: Eukaryota > Viridiplantae > Streptophyta > Magnoliopsida > Brassicales > Brassicaceae > Iljinskaea > Iljinskaea planisiliqua. The sequence goes on along the minus strand of FNXX01000009.1, from coordinate 91,373 downwards.
TCCACACCGAGTTGTCCACAATAGTTTATATAGTACCTAATCCTTTCATTGACCGCACCTGAATTTCCGCCATTACATTCTACTCCATTGATGGCTCTTGTGGTTGCTCCAAATCCTTGGTTCAGTACGGGCCTTACGCTATTCATCCAAAACCGCAAACTCTTTTTGAAACCTACAGTTGGGTTGCTGCTACCCACAAGCTCAGGCGGACGTAGAAGGTCGAGATGGAGTCTCTGTCCAAGACCGAAGTAGCCTTTGCCTGGAGGAATACAGTCCATTTGCTCAGTGGGATGGTCGCAGTATGGCTTTCTCCTTATTTTTTCTATGTAGCAGAAGTCTATACGACATAAGAATGCACATGAAACAAACTGATTTATAATTAGCATAATTTATTGATCTTAAGTCAAAATGTTCATTTTCTATACATTTAATCTTATTTGTCGTAAACCAAGATTTTTTCAAATACTTCACCTGTTGATTATAACATCGACTTCTAAATTTAAAATAAGGAAAAGGTTTAGAAATATCTAATCCTTAGGCTTCGACAATAATCTACTTCAAGAATTAGTCATGACTATAGTAGTACATACAAAAATATTAATTTCTTTTCATAATATATTCAAAAACTAGAGAAGAAAAAGAAAAAAACTTACGTCCAGTCTCGTGAGTGAAATGAGCAAACATGGTAGCAATTTCACGTCTAGTAACGGAATTGCAAAAGTTGGAAGATTCACGAGTGTAGAATGAAAGATTCACGAGTGTAGAATGTTTTTCCGGCGCAGCCACTACCGGCTTCTTTAATAATTTTGTCAAAGAATTGTTGTGTCACAATGCTACTGACCGATCCACCACCGGTTTGAGACTTGACGGTTACAGGGTGTAAACATAAGAGGCAAAGGAAAAGGACCAAGGAAAGTTTTGTAAAAGCCATGTTTTGGTTATTATCTGTGGTTGAGAAGGAACACGTTGTGAGGTATATATAGAGAGATATATGTTGTGTAGTTCGGTGATTTGCTTTTTGGGATGAGTGGAAGTAAATGTATTTAACAAAAATGAGGGAGACAAGGACGACGGTTAAAAAACATAACATTTACCGTGAAAACAAGTGTCTTGTAATAATTTATAATATTAATTAAAATAATTTAGTTATATAATTAAATTTGAAATTAAAAAAAAATTACATATAAAAATGTGACCCCCCCATCCACTATACTTGAAATAGTTAGTGATATCAGGATACCTATTTCCAGCCACAAGGGACAAGACTCAATGTCGAAGACATTTTTGATAAGAACCCAACAACATAAACCGAACCTGGAGGAGAAGAGAAAAATAAGAGGCGTGAGCATTTTGATAAATACTCAATGAGAAAAGCTCTAAAGACCCTGAATTCATCTACCAACAATCATCACACAACAAAAAAATTTCCCTAATTGATATATCATGGTTTTTATGGTTTTTCGCCATAATATAAGTCTTGTTTATAGAGTTTTTTTAGTGTTTTTGGAGTCTTTTATAGTCATTTGCAGGTTTAGGTACGTTTGGAGCTTATTTGGAGATTATGGATCATTCTGGAGCTAAGTAGGAAGTTGTGCAGAAGAATTCAAGTCAGAAGCCACTTTTGGAGATAGTGTCGGTCGACACCCATCAAACAGACAATTTTCTGCGCCAGTTTTGAAGATTTTTGAAGAAAAGGAAATTTGCCCAGACTTTTTCTTATTTGCAAATAAGTCCCTATTCGAGTTTTTAGGATATTTATATTATTTTAATGTCATTGTTTTTTAGACCTATCTTTATCCTATCAAGTATTCTAGAGAGAGAGCTTTTGGAGAGAAGAATTCAGACTGCTTCAGAGAAGATTCAGAACTCCATTAATTCTATTCTTATTTCTTTTATGCAATTCTATTCAATCATGTTTATTGTTTCAATTCCCATGTCTGAGTAGTTTGCTAGTTAGGTTTAGGGTTTCTCATTAGGGATTTCATGGATTGCTAAGTTGATTGGTTAATTAAGGATTCTAAACACTAGTTCTTCATCTAGGTTGTGATTAATGCTTGATCTGAACTGAAAGGTTAGATTATTGATCATAGGTTGATTCTCGCAATGACAGTTGGTTAATTAGCTAGAAAAGAACCCTAGATGAGCAAAATACCTATCTGCAAAGGAATTTGATTTAGGGATTTTGTGAACAGATTGAACCTCAGATTATTGCATGTTTACACTTTAGAACTCGCAAAGAAATTTGGTTTTCTAGGTTTTAGACATAGATAGTTTTCGGAGCGACGGCTGGTTTACTTTATCATTGTGTTTCAAGTTCTAGAACATTAGAAGAATCCTGATTTACTGATTTGTTTGCATTCCTGATTTCCTGAGAATTCCCTGAGTTTGACGTTTTCTCCTATTGATCTTACAAACCGATTTACTGCATTCTGTCTTTTAATTACAATCATTCTTGTTTAGCTTAATTTGATAACTAATAATCTATTGTGTGAATCTTGAGTCTCTGTGGAATTCGACCCCTAAGTATTACATCGATCTCTTAATTTGGAGAGCAGCTCTAGGGTAAATTTGAGCATATCAAATTTTGGCGCCGTTGTCGGGGATTCATTGAATTCGCCATTAGATTTGGAATAGAATTCAGTCTAAATATTTTACTTTTCGTTTACTTACATTGTTCTTTCTCTTTTCTTGTGTTTCAGGTGTATGCCTAATCGCAGTACCAGAAGTAACAGGGGAACTCAGCTTGTGAATCTCATGAATCAGGAGCTGAGAGAGTTAGAACGTACCAACCGCCAAGGAAGGAGGTCAGCAGACATGAGGAGAACAATCATTCGACCTGATGCTGCTGGAGTCCTACGAGACCAAGAGGGTCATGCATACAATGACAATGGTGACCAAATCGATGATCAGGGAAATGTCGTCCAAGAAGTAGCAGCTGCAGAAAACAGGGACGCCCAGATCGCCGGAGCACCACCTATCCGAGGGAGAACCCTTTCTGACTACAACAGGCCTGATCAATTCTATGCAAACAGGTCTGCCATTAACCCTCCGGGTTTTCAGAGAACTGATTTTGAGCTGAAACCTGCGGGTCAGCATCTTTTCTATGGTCTTCCTCATGAGCATCCTATGAACCACATAGAAAAGTTTGAAGATTTGGTGTCTAGCATCAAGTGCAATGGAGTATCTTATGACTATCTCTTCTGCAAGCTTTTCCCATTTTCTCTTGCTGGGGATGCTTCCTACTGGCTGAAGCAGTTGCAACCAGGATCTCTAACCACCTGGGTTGATACAAAGAATGCATTTCTCAACAACTTCTTTGATGATGCAAGGTCTGAGGAGCTAAGGACAAAGATTTCTACATTCTCTTAGGGACCTGCTGAAGCATTCAAAGCTTCTTGGTTGAGGTTCAGAGCATATCAGAGGAATTGTCCACACCATGGCTTCAGTGATGTTCAGCTTCTGGGTATTTTCTTCAGAGGCATAGATTGGAAATACCAGATGGCTTTGGATGCTGCAAGTGAAGGAAATTTCAATACCAGAAGCCCAGAGGAAGCCAAAAAGCTTATTGAGAACTTGGCATCTAGCAATAGTACCAAGAATGCAGACTATGATAGGAAGAGGCTGGCTGGAAACATGGATGGTGCTCAGAGTGCTGAAGTGAAAGCAAAACTTGATTCTATCCACAATCTCCTTGTGGGAAAGAAGCAAGTTCAGTTTGCTGCAGAGGTTGAAACCTTTGAACCAGAGGAAGAGGATGTAAATTTCATCAATGGTGTTGGGTTTCAAGGTCAGATATTTGGAAATCAGCAAGGTTATGGTTCTTCTTACCAGAAGCCTTTTCAGAACAACAACTTCACAAGAACTTATGGTTCTTCTTCTTACCAGAAACCTGAACAGAATCGCAAGATGGAATCTATGTTGGAGCAGGTTTTGGAAGGTCAGACAAAGATGACTATGAACTTCAATGGGTATCTGGATGCTTTGTATACCGATCTGAATGGGAAGATTGATTCTTTGGGTGCTCATGTTAAGAAGCTGGATAATCAGGTTGCTCAAACTGCTGATTCCATAAAAAGACAAGAAGGATTTCTTCCAGGAAAGACTGATATCAACCCAAGGCATCATGTTAATGCTATCATGGTGAGAAGGGAAGAAAATTTTGTGGGGTCTGCAGAGTTTGATGAAGAATTTGGAAGCACAGACCTGGTGTCGGTCGACACCAAGGAGGAGTGTCGGTCGACACCAACCAAAATTCTCGAAAAATCGAGTCCTGATGAACCATTGTCGACCATGCCTCACAACACCAAATTGAAGAGGTCGACACCAAACCTGGTGTCAGTCGACACCAAGGAGGTGTGTCGGTCGACACGAGCGAAAAATCGCGATTTCTCGAGTTCTGACGGACAAAAATCGATGCACTTCGACAAAAGTTTTGAGTGTCCAGCGACACCAGATGAGGGTGTCGATCGACACTCGACCTGTATTTTTCAATTGCCGTCAGAAGAGCATGATGATCGTCCCAAATCACCACCAACACCTAAGGAGAGGGTCCATAAACCTAAGATACCTTACCCGAAGCCCAGAAAGTCCAAACATGAGATAGAGGAGGCCAGATGCAAGGAAATAATGGACAAGGTGCTGATTGAGATACCATTGGTTGATGCAGTCAAGCTTTCACCTGCACTTAAGAGATATGTTAAGAGGATGGTTGTGATTGGTATAAGCCCTGAGGAAGCAGCTTTGCTCACAAAGGACATCAGTGCAATCCTCTTGAAAAAGTCAGTATCAAGGAAAGAAAGGAAGGTGAAAGTCTCTGAACAGGTCAGTGCTATGATTCAGAGTAGGATTCCAACAAAGTTACCTGATTCAGGGAGTTTTATGCTAGACTGCTCAATCTCAGCAAGAAGGTTTCCTCATTCTCTCTGTGACCTTGGCTCAAGCATTAACCTGATGCCTTATTCTGTTGTTGTAAGACTTGGGTTGACTGACTTCAAGCCTACAAGGATCCATCTCATCCTTGCAGATAGGTCAAAGAGAGTTCCAGAAGGGGTTTTAGAAGATGTTCCACTTCAGATTGCTGGCTGCACAATCCATACAGACTTTGTGGTTTTGGAATATGGTGAAGAGCCTCAGGATCCTCTTCTACTTGGGAGATCCTTCTTAGCTACAGCTGGTGCAATCATTCATGTTAGAGAAGGACAGATTGAGCTTGATTTTGGTGATAAGACCATGAGTTTTCACATGGGTAAGCTGAGGAGAAAAACTACCATAGATGGTCAAACCTTTTCTGTAGAGGTTGCCATGGATGAGGTCTCAGAAGCAGAGCATCCAGTTGACATTACTGCTGGGTATGTCAGAGAGGTGGAGGTTGCTGAGCAAGCAAACATGCTGAGTGTTCAAGAGGCATTAGTTGAAACTTCCAAGAAAGCTGCTGGGCTTGAAGATTGGAGTGGAGATTGTCTTGTAAGAACTAGACTTGAAAATGAAGGTCCAGACACATGCAACTTGCTGGAGGATGATGTTTTTGTGATGGAGACAAGAGTTGCAGAGCTGAATTGCAGAAAAAGTGCAAGGATCCGAGTTACAGATTTGGTGGTGATCGACACCACCCCTGGTGACGATCGACACCCCCCACGGACCAAACCAAACAAGCCTACATCACAACATCTTCAAGGAGTGTCAAAAGGTATAATTCCAAAAGCTGTTTTAAAACAGTCAGCTCCTCCCATCGGATCACAAACACCTCCATTACAACAAAGGTATGCATTTCCTGTTCTCAATTCCAAACCCCCTGATATCATAAAAAAGAAGATTAAGGATTGAAAAGCTGTTTCACAACTGACCAAGCCACGAGATTATCGTAGAGCACTGGTTTCTTCTTTTGATGATTCTGCAGGAAAAAGAAGTGTAACTCCCAAACTCATAGCCCACCCTGCTGCTGTTCCTCATTCATTCCTTGGTAGAAATCATGAACCAACTGCTTACACCACCTTGGATGATGAGATGTTCTTCCCAGAGGCATTCTCTGCCACTCTCTGATCCACCAGATGTCTGAGCCCCGACACAGTCAAGCTAATGACTGAAAAGAAGCGCTTAGTGGGAGGCAACCCACTTTTAGGTAGGATTTTTTTTGAATTTCGTTTGGTTTTTGCTAATTTTTAGTTTTTCTTTTCTTGTGTCAGAAAATAAAAAATAAAAAATTGGTGTCGACCGACACCCACTTCCAGTGTCGCCCGACACCACCCGACCAGGTACATATTTTTATTTTTTCTTGTTCATTTGTTTTCACATTTGTTTCTTTCTGATCCTATGGCTTGATAACACTGGGGACAGTGTTACTTAAGTCTGGGGGAGGAAAATACTAATGTATTTTGCTTTGTTTTGTTTTGAGTCAGTTGTGTCATTTTATTTGAGTCAAAACCAGTCAGGAACTATGAGCTTTTCTTGGAACTAACCACTTTGTTGACAATTATAGTGACCATGCTTACAGCCATTGACAGCAGGTTTTACTGACATAAAAACCCAAAGATGATTTGATCTACCATTATCCCCACATCTGTTTGAGTATTTGCAGGATCCTAAGCTGGTCTAACATCTAATGAACTTAATTTTTCTTATCATGGGGCTTGGTGTACTTTGGATCGGATTCCTTGTTCAGGTCTGAAACAGCTGGTTTGTGATTATAGTTCACCTCTCTCTTCCCTTCAGTTCTCTAAAAAAAAAAAGAGTAAAAAAAATATAATTGTCTAAAAAAAGTGATCAAGGATTTTGATGGTGACCCCATTGATATTCTTTGTTTCATTAAAGACTTGATTTCAGAGCATTCAGTTGATACAAAAATAAAATGATATCCTAGTAGGGAAAAATCAACTGAATGGAAGTGAGAAAAGGGAGAGGTAAAACTTGAAGAAAATCTGTCTAATAATCAGAACTTGAACAGGTAAGAGTCCATGTGTCATTTGATCGATATTCCCTTGATGAGAATGCAGGTTTTACAATTTAAAAAGGTCAGTGATGGTGAATTTAGATCTTTTATTGATTGTGGACTGGAATCGGGATAGTTGATAAGTCTGGGGGAAGTAGTTGATGTTCTATCTAAAGTTGGTGTTGTTTGATGTGGCTTACAAAAGTGTTGTTTAATTTGGTGTTCTAAAGAATTGGTGAGTTCCCATGTTTTCAAACCTCTTTCACTGGTTTAGTTCTGTGTTTTGCTTGAGGGCAAACAAAGCCTAAGTCTGGGGGAGTTGATATATCATGGTTTTTATGGTTTTTAGCCATGATATAAGTCTTGTTTATAGAGTCTTTTTAGTGTTTTTGGAGTCTTTTAGAGTCATTTGCAGGTTTAGGTACGTTTGGAGCATATTTGGAGATTATGGATCATTCTGGAGCTAAGTAGGAAGTTGTGCAGAAGAATTCAAGTCAGAAGCCACTTTTGGAGATGGTGTCGGTCGACACCCATCAGACAGACAATTTTCTACGCCAGTTTTGAAGATTTTTGAAGAAAAGGAAATTTGCCCAGACTTTTTCTTATTTGCAAATAAGTCCCTAATCGAGTTTTTAGGATATTTATATTATTTTAATTTCATTGTTTTTTAGACCTTTCTTTATCCTATCAAGTATTCTAGAGAGAGAGCTTTTGGAGAGAAGAATTCAGACTCCTTCAGAGAAGATTCAGAACTCCATTAATTCTATTCTTATTTCTTTTATGCAATTCTATTCAATCATGTTTATTGTTTCAATTCCCATGTCTGAGTAGTTTGCTAGTTAGGTTTAGGGTTTCTCATTAGGGATTTCATGGATTGCTAAGTTGATTGGTTAATTAAAGATTCTAAACACTAGTTCTTCATCTAGGTTGTGATTAATGCTTGATCTGAACTGAAAGGTTAGATTATTGATTATAGGTTGATTCTCGCAATGACAGTTGGTTAATTAGCTAGAAAATAACCCTAGATGAGCAAAATACCTATCTGCAAAGGAATTTGATTTAGGGATTTTGTGAACAGATTGAACCTGAGATTATTGCATGTTTACAGTTTAGAACTCGCAAAGAAATTTGGTTTTCTAGGGTTTAGACATAGATAGTTTTCGCAGCGACGGCTGGTTTACTTTATCATTGTGTTTCAAGTTCTAGAACATTAGAAGAATCCTGATTAAATGATTTGCTTGCATTCCTGATTTCCTGAGAATTCCCTGAGCTTGACGTTTTCTCCTATTGATCTTACAAACCGATTTACTGCATTCTGTCTTTTAATTACAATCATTCTTATTTAGCTTAATTCGATAACTAATAATCTATTGTGTGAATCTTGAGTCTCTGTGGAATTCGACCCCTAAGTATTACAATGATCTCTTAATTTGGAGAGTAGCTCTAGGGTAAATTTGAGTATATCACTAATCAAAAACCATCCAGTACAAGGAGAGTAAATGTGGTAGTTGAAACTTACACAACTAATTTTAAAAACTTTAAATTTAGGGATCCAAAATTTATGGAAAGAACTTGAGAACATAGATTGGAAAAAAGATTTTATTGACTTGTTGTCAAATACGCTTTTTGTACAATACTTGTAAGCAAAAGTAATTTAATGCCTAAGCCGTAAAATACGAGAATAAGAGATACTCTGAAAGTCTATAAATAGGTGTCTATATATACTAAGGGGTATGAACCCTTGAAAAAAATTATAAGCAATGTGAGACTTTGTTAAACCTCTTTTGGCACCGACTTTGAGCTGAGCTGACCCGGACTGCGAGTAATTTCTGTTCTAATTCGTCCCGATCCTATCTTCTTCCTTCGGTTTGATCCTTACTTCGGTTATTCGCGGTTTAATTCTTGACTTCGTGTTTATGCGCAAACTCCTCGTCAGTTTTTACTATCGTAACAGCAAGAAGTTTCCGTAAAACAACATGATGTTTTTCGGAAGATATCTTTGAATGCAAAAGGCAGAGTAATCAGTTCAAAGACTTGGAAAATACATATTTTCCAGCTCGGAGGATACGAAATCCAGCTCATAAAATACAAAATCAAGTCCGGGTGGTCGGAAGAAAGCAGCTCAGAAAATTCGTAAAGTCAGCTCGGAATGTTGATCAAGCTCGGATGTTCGGACAATACAGCTTGAGAATGATCAACATTCCAGCTTGGGAGCGTGCAGAATTTCAGCTCGAAAGTGTGCAACATTCTAGCTCGGGAGACACAGCCAACGTCCAACTCCAAAGATGATCAAATCCAACTTGGGAAAGTGGCCTTACAGCTCATGAATGGGAGAGCCAGCTCGAGACTGATCGTGTCCCAGCTCGGGTGGCACATGTGTTCAGCTCGAAGGCAGCACGTTCCAGATTGGAAGTGGGCGATCCAGCTCGGGTGAGATGCGGCGAAATCCAGCTCGGGTGAGATGCGGCCAAATCCAGCTCACAGATCTCGGACGATGCTCAGCTCGGGAGGCCGTACGGTCAGGCACTGTCCAGCTCAGGATGTCAGCTCAGGGATGGGGTCATGTTCAGCTTGAGACTCTGCCTACTTCAGCTCGAGAGTAGAGAGAGAGAGAGAGAGTCAGCTCGGAGATGGTCTCGACCATCCAGCTCGTGGTCTGTTTGAATCAGAAGTTAATTCAAGAATACATATCTTTCGATTTATAGATTTCGTTCGATGTTTAGGCATTTTTTAGCCGTTAATCTCGAGAGTGTGTGTTTTGACCCCAATAATTAGCCCCCCAGCTCGTCAGCTTCGTATGTGGTAGTGACGAGTTCAAGTCGATTGTGATAGGAGGTTAAGGGCCAACGATGTTGTCTGAATATTTTCGTGGAACATCATAACTCAATCGTTTTGAAGCGTAGTTTGAACTTTTCCCGAAGGGTAAGTCATGTTTTGCTTCGTTGTCGGAAAATTTCGGATGCGCTGTTTTTCTGAAGGAATGTTTAAGCACAAGGAAGTTTTTCCATGAATCATTTTTGCTTAGACTACGTTGCAGGAGCCGTTTCTCGAGAAAGGGAGTTTGGCGAATTCTAGAGAGTGTTTTGCGAAGAAGTGAGAAGAAGTGATTGGACACTTCTCGTCTTCATTAGTGTGGATGCTGGATTCTACAACGTATATTTGAATTTGTCCGAGGGTATTTAGCTAATGAAATACACAAGAAATACATACAACAAATATGCTCAGAAAAATCTTAGCTATGAATAATTGAAAGTATATATATTGATATTGCCTTTTGCTAAAAAACTAGAAAAAGATCCTCCCATTACAATGTGGAGTCTTGTATTTATACAAGTATTTACATTTAATTTGCCTAATTATTGTGATTATTTTTTTTAAATGTGTCTGTTTTGCTCTTGTAGAAAATGTAGTAATCCTTCCTTTTGAGTTCCCCCTGAACCACTCGGGTCTTCACATCTCTACGCTCTTCGTTCAAGATCCGAGCTCTTCAGCTCGAAATAAGAAGTTTGCTTTGGGTAACTCTCGACCTCCTTGACCTGTCAACTGGCTTGACCTCGTTTCTCGCTACTACTCTTATAGCTTGGTCCGGATGGCTCGTTTGATTATTTATCTGCTTGTGGGGACACACCTCCATAACGTTGCATAATTAATGAGATCCGAATCGGGGTTCGGGATCCGAGACTACCCTAGAGCAACTCTCCAAATTAAGAGATCGATTATAGTACTTAGGGTGAAGATCACACAATAGATTATTTGTTTTCGAATTAAATTAAACAAGAAATAATGTAATGAAAGCAATATAGTAAAATCGGTTGTAAATCAGATGGGAAAAACATCACGCTCAGGGAATTCTTAGGATATTAGGAATGCAAGCTAATCAGTCAATCAAGGTTCTGCTATGTTCTAGAACTCGAAACACAATGATAAAGTTAACCAGTCGTCGCTGCAAAAACTATCTATGTTTAGCAACCTAGAAAACCAAATTCCTTTGCGATTTCTAAAGTCTAAACATGCAATAATTGCAGGTTCGATTTGTTCACAAATTCTCCAAACCAAATTCCGTTGCGAATGGACAATTTGCTCACCTAGAGTTCTTTCTAGCTAATTAACCAACTTTCGTTGCGAGAATCAACCTATGATCAATAATCTAACTGCCCAGTTAATATCAAGCATTAATCACACCCTAGATACAGAAGTAGTGTTCCATAAGCCTTAACTAACCAATCAACTTAACAAACCATCAAATCCCTATTGAGTAACCCTAAACTAAACTAGCAAACTACTCAGACATGGAGATTGAAACAATAAACATGATTGAATAAGATTGCATAAAAGAAATCAATATAGAATAGAAGGAGTTCTGAATCTTCTCTAAAGGAGTCTGAATTCTTCTCGCCAAAATTATGCTACAAATCTCTCTCAAATAAAATAAAGCTTAGGTCTAAAAAAATGACCTTAAAATCTTATAAATAGCCTATAAACTCGAACACAGACATATTTGCAAATAATGGAAACTTCTGGGTAAATTTCCTTTTTCTTCAAAACTTGGAAACTGGCGTGGAATTTGTCTGTCTGATTGGTGGCGACCGATACCAACTCCAAAAGTGGTTTCTGACTTGAATTCTTCAGCACAGCTTCCTGATTAACTCCAGAATGATCCATAAGCTCCAATTAAGCCCCAAACATACCTAAACCTGCAAATGACTCTAAAAGACTCCAAAATCACTAAATAGACTCTATAAACACATCTAAAATCCCCCATACTTAGCTTTTGTTTGCCGTCAAGCAAAACATATAACTAAACCTGTGAAAGAGGTTTGAAAACATAGGAACTCACATATCCTTTAGAATACTAAATCAACCAACACATTTGTAAAGCCACATCAAACAACATCAACTTTAGATAAAACCTCCATTACTTTTCCGCACGCTTACTGATGTAGCCCCAAATGGAATGGTTCTACACGGGGGTTGAGGTTGTTATCCGAACAACTGGCCGACAGGCACTCTTTTCTTGGAAGTCACGGGATGGAAGCTTCTTGACTGGCCGACAGGCACTCTTCAAGTTTCTCAGAGAATGGAATGACCGATGGGGGATTGAGGACGTCACACGAAGGGATGAAAACGCTTCGTGATAAGTCAAACCGATTAGCTTCAAGGATTCACACACAAGAAGTTAAGGCGGCTAGTGTTCTTAACAAAACTCCGGTTCTTTATTGATATCGTGTAAAAAGTTATACAGACTGAATGAGAGGACTTTATTAAATAGTCCTGCAGCCTTGACTTACTTGGGTCGAAAATACAGAATTAGGAAAAGGCCTAACACTTGGCCGAAATTGCTAACAAGTCCCTAACGCAATAAGAAAGAAAAGGAAAACTAGAAAAGGAAAGAAATCCTGCGCAACAAGAAAAAGGGAACTTGTTAGTTAAATCAAAAACACAAACTTACCGTGGATCGATCCCTGGTGGCTGGCTGTGGGCTGGGCCGCCTTGGACCATCTGAGCTGATGTCGAAGTTGGCTGCTCCATTCCAGGCGCAACGGCTGTATGTGGAAGATGCTGGTGGTAGCTAATCCTTGTAGCACCGGCAAGAACATGATGTCCCGGGATTGGTCGTTGGCCCATGGGTGGCTCCTGTTGGTTCATTGTTTGGCGTAAGGTGGTGGGAAGTTCTTCGATCGGCCCGTTGGTAGTTCTTCGAATATTTCCCGGTTGAGTATCCTTCCTTTAAGCTCCTCATGCTCCAGTAAGGTGATGAGGCTTTCCACTTGTTGGTTGAACTCTTCAAGTACGTTCGAGTTCCTGATCTCGTCCTTGGAGTATTTCGCATGACGGTACGGTAACCTCCATGCCTTCCTGGTTCGGTACTTCGGTAGGGTCACGGGTCGTGGCTTCATCATCCCCTCCCTCTTGAAGAGATTCTGACCTCAGAATTGAATCGTCTGCATGGAAAGGAGACAATTCAGAAACATTAAACGTAGGAGATATAGTTAACTCACCTGACAGTTCTAGTTTGTAGGCGTTGTCGTTAATATTCTCCAGGACTCGAAAAGGGCCATCTTCTCTTGGTGCGAGCTTGGACTTTCGTTGGGTTGGAAATCTTTCCGTGCGCATGTGTAGCCAAACCCAGTCTCCTGGTTCGAATATGACCTCTTTTCGGCCTTGGTCCACGTGTTCCTTATACTTGGCCGTCTTTTTCTCTAAGTTATCCTTGACCCGTTGATGGAGTTTCTTCATGAAATCGGCCTTGGTTTCTCCTTTTGCACTAGAATAGATAGCTTGGGGAGTTGATATATCATGGTTTTTATGGCTATTAACCATGATATAAGTCAAGTATTTGGAGTCTTTTTGGTATTTTTAGAGTCTTTTCGAGTCTTTTGCATGTTTAGGTACGGTTTTGACTTAATTGAAGATATTGGAGCATTATGGAGCAAGTGGATCTTTATATCCGAGAAGAGCAACTTGGAGACCCTCTTTGAGGTTGGTGTTGGTCGACACCAATCGTGATTTCACCCTAAGCGAGTTTTACAAGTTTTGAAGATTGAAGAAATAGCCCAGAAGTTCCATCTATTTGCAAAACAAGTCTTTTTCGTGATTTAGACTATAATTAGGTTTTAAAAGCCATGTTTTATCTTTACCTTTAATTTTATCTTGAAACCTTGAGAGAGATTGCTAGAGAGATTTGGAGAGACAAATCTGAACTCACTTTGTTAGAGAGAAGATTTCGAACTCCCTTACTTCTTCTTTTGATTTCTCAATGCAATTTATTCAGTCTATGATTTTTGTTTTATCAATTATGTCTGAGTAATCTGCCTGTTAGATTTAGGGATTTTCTAGGTTAATGATGAATTGTTGAATTGGATAGAATTGTTAGGGTAATCATATGGTTTCTTCATCTAAATTGAATCTAATGCTAGTTCTGAATTGATAACTTGGAATTTAGATCATAGGGTAATTGATAGACATGAAAGTGTTGTTAGTTTCCGGAAAAGAATCTTAGATGAACAAAATACTTATTCGCAAAGAAATTTGGTTTAAGGATTTTGTGAACTTATCGAACTTGAGTTTATCGCATGTCTGAACTGCTGAATTTGCAAAGGAATTTGGAATTCTAGGATTTAGGCATTGGAATCTCTGCAACGAAAGTTGATTGATTTAAGAATTGTGTTTCGAGTTCAAGAACGATACTTAATAAAACCCTAAATATTTTGTCTGGTTGCAATTCTGATTTACTCAAAGAATTTCCCTAAGTCTAGCATTTTCCCCATCGAACTTACAACTTCTCTGAATTCGTTTGTCTTCTTTTAATACAATTATTTCTGTTTAGCTTACTTCGAAAGCCATTAATCTATTGCGTGAATCTTGAATCTCTGTGGAAATTCGACCCCTAAGTATTACATCGATCTCTTAATTTCAGAGAGTAGCTCTAGGGTATTTTTGAGCATATCAAATTTTGGCGCCATTGTCGGGGATTCATTGAATTCATCATTAGATTTGGAATAGAATTTAGTCTAAACATTTTAGTTTTAGTTTACTTACATTGTTTTTTCTCTTTTTCTTGTGTTTCAGGTGTATGCATAATCGCAGTACCAGAAGTAACTGGGGAACTCAGCTTGTGAATCTCACGAATCAGGAGCTGAGAGAGTTAGAACGTACGAACCGTCAAGGAAGGAGGTCAGTAGACTTGAGGAGAACAATCATTCGACCTGATGCTGCTGGAGTCCTACGAGACCAAGAGGGTCATGCTTACAATGACAATGGTGACCAAATTGATGATCAGGGAAATGTCGTCCAAGAAGTAGCAGCTTCTGAGAACAGAGATGCCCAGATTGCCGGAGCACCACCTATCCGAGGGAGGACCCTTGCTGACTACAACAGGCCTGATCAGTTCTATGCAAACAGGTCTGCCATTAACCCTCCGGGTTTTCAGAGAGCTGATTTTGAGCTGAAACCTGCCTACTACACTCTAGTGGGTCAGCATCTTTTCTATGGTCTTCCTCATGAGCATCCTATAGACCATATAGAAAAGTTTGAAGACTTGGTGTCTTGCATCAAGTGTAATGGAGTGTCTTATGACTATCTCTTCTGCAAGCTTTTCCCTATTCTCTTGCTGGGGATGCTTCATACTGGCTGAAGCAGTTGCAACCAGGATCTCTAACCACTTGGGTTGATACAAAGAATGCTTTCCTCAACAACTTCTTTGATGATGCAAGGTCTGAAGAACTGAGGACAAAAATCTCTACATTTTCCCAAGGACCTGCTGAAGCATTCAAGGCTTCTTGGTTGAGGTTCAGAGCTTATCAGAGGGACTGTCCTCATCATGGGTTTAGTGATGTTCTGCTGTTGGGAATCTTCTTCAGAGAATTGATTGGAGTTATAAGATGGTTTTGGATGCTGCAAGTGAAGGAAACTTCAACACCAGGAGTCCAACAGAAGCTAAAAAGCTCATTGAGAACTTGGTATCTAGTAACAGTACCAAGAATGCAGACTCTGATAGAAAAAGGTAAGCTGGAAATATGGAGGGAGGTCAGATTGCTGAGGTTAAAGCCAAACTTGATTCTGTTCACAATCTCCTTGTGGGCAAAAAACAAGTTCAGCTTGCTGCAGAGGTTGAGACATTTAAACCAACTGAGGAATATGAGGAAGAAGATGTCAACTTTGTTGGTGGAACTGGTTTTCAGAATCAGAGGTTTGGGAATCAACAAGGGAACAAACCTTTCAATGCCAATGGTCAGAGGAGTGCTTTCACAAGCAATCATAACTCCTCTGGTTATTCTCAGAAACCTCAATTCCAGAAGCCTTCTTACCAGAGCAACAACAATAACAACAACAACTTCACAAGGAGCTATGGTTCATCTTCTTATCAACCTATTCCCCCACCAAAATCAGGAAGCAGAATGGAGAGCATGCTTGAGAAAATTCTTGAAGGTCAGACAAAGCTAACAGTGGAGTTTAATGGAAGGTTTGATGCCATGTACACTGATCTAAATGGGAAGTTTGAAGCTTTGAACACCCATGTCAAGAAGTTGGAAATTCAAGTTGCACAAACTGCAGGAGCTGTGAAAAGGCAAGATGGATTCCTCCCTGGGAGAACAGATACCAATCCGAAACATTCTATCAATGCCATTACTCTGAGGAGTAGAAAACAACTCAATCCAGTGCTGAAAAAGGGTCTCACTGCAGATGAATTCCTGGACCTGGAAGAGTTAGAAGAAGGTGATTTTGATGTCACAGAGCCAGTGTCGGTCGACACCAGGGATGGGTGTCGGTCGACACCAATACAAATTTTCGAGACTGACGGACCTTTGTCGACCCTTGTCGACACTCCTGAAGCAAAGGACTCGACACAGAAACCTAGTGTCGGTCGACACCACCTCGGTGTCGGTCGACACCAAGAGAAGGAATTCGAAAAATCGAGTCGCGACGAACCGTTGTCGACCCCTGTCGACACCCCTGCCTCTGATCAGTCGACACAAGACATCAGTGTCGGTCGACACCCTTCTCGGGGCCAAGCAGAAGCACTTAAAACTCATACTTCACCTGAGGAAAAGGTATACAAACCCAAGGTACCTTTTCCCAAGAACCCCAAGAAGTTCAAATAAGAACTGGATGATGTTAGATGCAAGGCTATCATGGAGAAACTTATTGTTGAAATTCTTCTCATTGATGCTGTTAAGACTTCTCCTATGATCAGAAGGTATGTCAAGAGAATGGTGACCAGAGACCTGAATGTTGAACAAGGAGTGATGATGATTTCTGCACAGGTCATTGCTGTTATTCTGAACAGAATTCCAGAAAAGCTCCCTAATCCTGGAAGTTTTGTATTGGACTGCACCATCTTTTCTGATAGGTTTCAGAGATCCTTTTGTGATTTGGGTTCTAGTGTGAATTTGATGTCTCTATCAGTTGCAATCAAACTTGGTATGACTGACTTTCTGCCAACTCGAATCACTCTCATCCTAGCTGATAGATCCATGAGAATCCCAGATGGTGTCTTGGAGGATGTTCCTATAAAGATTGGAGATTGTTTGATTCCCAGAGATTTTGTGGTGTTGAAGTATGAGGAGGAACCTAGAGATCCTCTCATTTTGGGAAGGACATTCTTGGCTAGCTGGTGCCATAATTGATGTGAAGAAGGGGAGAATTAGTCTGAATTTAGGTGATCTAGTGATGAACTTTGACATGGATGAGATTGTCAGAAAACCCACCATTGATGGACAGACCTTCTATGTGGACACACTTTCAAATCTTACTGAAGAAATCTTCAATGGAATGCACTTTAAGGATCCTTTGGAGAGAGCTTTGATCACATCTACAGATGAACACCTAGATGACATGGCAGTTGGATATGTACAGCTGATGGATGCTAGTGAGAAAGTCATGAAATTGGTTACTCAAGAGGAGCTAGTTGAGACTTCTGAAAGGGCTACAAAACTTGCTGATTCGAATGTGGAGAGAGCTCCCAAACTTGATCTGAAACAACTCCCTGAGGGGCGAAGGTATGCATTTCTTGGTGAAAATTCTTCATATCCTGTAATTGTTAATGCTTACCTAAACAATGCAGAGCTCACTTTACTGCTACGCAAGCTGCGCAGATTTCGCAAAGCTCTTGGCTATTCTCTTGATGACATTTCAGGTATCTCTCCAGACTTGTGCATGCATAGGATCCACCTTGAAGATGAGGCAAAGTCATCAGTTGAGCACCAGAGGAGGCTAAATCCCAACTTAAAGGAGGTTCTGAAAAAGGAGATCATGAAATTACTGGCAGCTGGAGTCATCTATCCTATCTCAGACAGCAATTGGGTCAGTCCAGTGCATGTGGTTCCTAAGAAAGGAGGTGTTACAGTGGTCAAGAATGATAAGAATGAGCTGATTCCTACAAGGACTGTGACAGGACACAGGATGTGCATAGACTACAGAAAGTTGAATGCAGCAACAAGGAAAGATCACTTCCCCCTACCCTTCATTGATCAGATGCTGGAGAGGTTAGCAAACCACCCCTATTACTGCTTCCTCGATGGGTACTCTGGTTTCTTTCAGATTCCCATTCATCCAGATGACCAGGAGAAGACCACCTTTACTTGTCCCTATGACACTTTTGCATATCGCAGGATGCCTTTTGGACTTTGTAATGCTCCTGCAACATTTCAGAGATGTATGATGTCAATCTTCACAGACATGATTGAAGATTACATGGAGGTCTTTATGGATGATTTCTGTCTATGGATCTTCTTTTAAAGACTGTCTTGAGAATCTGTGTAAGGTGCTAGCCAGATGTGAAGAAAAGCATTTGGTTCTTAACTGGGAAAAAATGCCATTTTATGGTGAGAGATGGTATTGTGCTTGGGCACAGAGTTTCAGAAGCTGGTTTTCAGGTTGACAGAGCCAAAATAGAAGTGATGACAAGTCTACAGCCACCTGATAGTGTGAAATCAGTGAGGAGTTTTCTGGGACATGCAGGGTTTTACAGGAGGTTCATCAAGGACTTTAGCAAGATTGCTAGACCACTAACAGCTTTGCTTTGCAAGGATGTGAAATTTGAGTTCAATATTGAGTGCCTTTCAGCTTTTGAACAGATCAAATCAGCTTTAATGAGTGCTCCAATAGTGCAACCACCAGACTGGGATTTGCCTTTTGAGGTGATGTGTGATGCCAGTGACTTTGCAGTAGGAGCTGTTCTGGGACAGAAGAAAGATAAGAAACTTCATGTCATTTACTATGCTAGCAGAACACTTGATGATGCACAGAGGAATTATGCAAGTACAGAGAAGGAATTGTTGGCTGTTGTGTTTGCTTTTGAGAAGTTTCGTCCTTACTTGGTTGGGTCCAAAGTGATTGTGCATGCAGATCACTCTGCTCTCAAATATTTGATGCAGAAAAAAGATGCTAAGCCAAGGTTACTAAGGTGGATTCTCCTTCTTCAAGAGTTTGATATTGAAGTTACAGACAAGAAAGGTGTGGAGAATGGAGTAGCTGATCATCTTTCAAGACTCAGGATTGAAGAAACCGTCCCCATTGATGATTACCTGCCAGAGGAGAATGTTTAGATGACAGAGATTGGTCCAGAACTTGATTTTGGGGGAAATTCACATCATCCTCGAGTTTCATCATCAGTGTCGGTCGACACCCTACTCGAAACAACGGACCGATGTCGACCCGACCACCTTTGGGTTGACACCCCTACTCGACATCAACTGGTGTCGATCGACACCACCTCTGATGTCGGTCGACACCCACATGGAGTGTGCCTAGAACTTACAACAGTTCACAATGAAGATTCTGCTGAGAACACAGCCGCTGTGGCAGTTCCTGATCACCCTTGATATGCTGATATTGCCAACTACCTTGCTGCAGATGTTGATCCAGGCCTCAAGGACTATGCTAGGAAGAAGTTCTTTAGTGACCTCAGAAGATACTATTGGGATGAACCTTACCTTTACAGGCATTGTTCTGATGGCATGTACCGGAGATGTCTTGGTGAAACTGAAGTTCCTGGTGTTTTTTTCATTGTCATAGATCTGAGTATGCTGGACACTTTGCTACTTTTAAAACAGTGTCCAAGGTTCTTCAAGCAGGCTTTTGGTGGCCTACCATGTTCAAGGATGCTCAGCTGTGTATCTCTCAATGTGATCCTTGTCAGAGAAGAGGGAAGATTAGCAAGAAACATGAGATGCTTCAAAAATTCATCCTTGAAGTTGAAGTTTTTGATTGCTGGGGCATTGATTTCATGGGTCATTTCCCTTCATCTTATGGGAATAAGTACATTTTAGTTGTCGTGGACTATGTATCGAAATGGGTAGAAGCAATTGCTTGTCCAAAGAGTGATGCTGCAGTGGTTCTTAAGCTGTTTAAGACCATCATTTTCCCCAGATTTGGAGTGCCTAGAGTTGTGATAAGTGATGGTGGCTCTCACTTTATCAACAAAGTCTTTGAAACACTGCTGAAGAAACATGGTGTTCATCATCATGTGGCATCTCCTTATCACCCTCAGACAAGTGGCCAAGTAGAGGTTTCTAACAGACAGATCAAGGAAATCCTAGAGAAGACAGTGGGTAAGACAAGAAAAGATTGGTCTGCAAAGTTAGATGATGCACTTTGGGCCTACAGAACTGCATTCAAGACACCCCTTGGTATTACACCATTCCATCTACTCTATGGGAAAGACTGCCATCTTCCAGTGGAGCTTGAGCACAAAGCAGCTTGGGCTGTTAAGTTGATGAATTTTGACATCAAGACTGCTGCAGAGAGGAGATTAATTCAGCTGAATGAGTTAGACGAGATCAGATTTCATGCTTATGAGAACTCAAAGCTGTACAAGGAGAGAACAAAGGCCTACCATGACAAAAAGATCATCTCCAGAAACTTTGAACCCAATGACAAGGTATTATTGTACAACTCTCGTCTACATTTATTTCCTGGTAAATTGCGTTCTCGTTGGTCAGGTCCTTTCACCATCACGGAGGTTCGACCATATGGAGCTGTTGTCCTGAAAAACTCAGAAGGCAAGGAGTTTATTGTGAATGGACAAAGGGTGAAACACTACTGGGCACAAGCCGAGATTCCCGATGGACACATTGTTCCTTTGGGCGATGCACCCCCCGCCTAATCCGCAACCAAGTCAAGCTAATGACTTAAAACAAGCGCTTGGTGGGAGGCAACCCACTGGTACATCTGTATATACTTAGTCCTTTTCAATTTTGAGTTTTTGCTTCTTTTATTCGGGTCTTATGCTTTTGGTTTGAGTTTTGTGTGTCAGGTTTCGGGCAGTGTCGGTCGACACAATTTATGGTGTCGTTCGACACAATTTATGGTGTTGGTTGATATGCTCAAATATACCCTAGAGCTACTCTCTCAAATTAAGAGATCGATGTAATACTTAGGGGTCGAATTCCACAGAGACTCAAGATTCACACAATAGATTATTAGTTATTGAATTAAGTTAAACAAGAATGATTGCAATTAAAAGACAGAATGCAGTAAATCGGTTTGTAAGATCAATAGGAGAAAACATCAAGCTCAGGGAATTCTCAGGAAATCAGGAATGCAAGCAAATCAGTAAATCAGGATTCTTCTAATGTTCTAGAACTTGAAACACAATGATAAAGTAAACCAGCCGTCGCTGCGAAAACTATCTATGTCTAAAACCTAGAAAACCAAATTTCTTTGCGAGTTCTAAAGTGTAAACATGCAATAATCTCAGGTTCAATCTGTTCACAAAATCCCTAAATCAAATTCCTTTGCAGATAGGTATTTTGCTCATCTAGGGTTCTTTTCTAGCTAATTAACCAACTGTCGTTGCGAGAATCACCCTATGATCAATAATCTAACTATTCAGTTCAGATCAAGCATTAATCACAACCTAGATGAAGAACTAGTGTTTAGAATCCTTAATTAACCAATCAACCTAGCAATCCATGAAATCCCTAATGAGAAACCCTAAACCTAACTAGCAAACTACTCAGACATAGAGATTGAAACAATAAACATGATTGAATAGAATTGCATAAAAGAAATAAGAATAGAATTAATGGAGTTCTGAATATTCTCTGAAGGAGTCTGAATTCTTCTCTCCAAAAGCTCTCTCTCTAGAATACTTGATAGGATAAAAGATAGGTCTAAACAATGACCTGAAAATAATATAAATATCCTAAAAACTTGAATAGGGACTTATTTGCAAATAAGGAATAGTCTGGGCAAATTTCCTTTTCTTCAAAAATCTTCAAAACAGGCGCAGAAAATTGTCTGTCTGATGGGTGTCGACCGACACCAAGTATGGTGTCGACCGACACCATCTCCAAAAGTGGTTTCCGGCTTGAATTCTTCAGCACAGCTTCCTGATTAACTCCAGAATGATCCATAATCTCCAAATAAGCTCCAAACGTACCTAAACCTGCAAATGACTCTAAAAGACTCCAAAAACACTAAAAAGACTCTATAAACAAAACTTATATCATGGCTAAAAACACTAAAAACCATGATATATCAACTCCCCCAGACTTAGCTTTTGCTTGCCCTCAAGCAAAACATAAAACTAAACCTGTGAAAGAGGTTTGAAATAATGGGAACTCACCAATTCTTTAGAAAACCAAATCAACCAACACTTTTGTAATCCACATCAAACAACACCAACTTTAGATAGAACATCAACTACTTCCCCCCAGACTTATCAACCATCCCAATTCTAGTCCACAATCAATAAGAGATCTAAATTCACCATCACTGAGCTTTTTAAATTGTAAAGCGTGCATTCTCATCAAGTGAGTATCGATCAAAGGACACCTGGACTCTTACCTGTTCAAGTTCTGATTATTAGACAGATTTGCTTCAAGTTTTACCTCTCCCTTTTCTCACTTCCATTCAGTTGATTTTTCCCTACTAGGGTATCATTTTATTTTTTTTATCAACTGAATGCTCTGAAATCAAGTCTTTAATGAAACAAAGAATATCAATAGGGTCACCATCAAAATCCTTGATCACCTTTTTTAGACCACTATATCTTTTTGTTTTTTTAAACTCTTTTTTTTTAGAGAACTGAAGGGAAGAGAGAGGTGAACTATAATCACAAACCAGCTGTTTCAGACCTGAACAAGGAATCCGATCCAAAGTATACCAAGCCCCAAGATAAGAAAAATTAAGTTCATTAGATGTTAGGCCAGCTCAGGACCCTGCAAATACTCAAACAGATGTGGGGATAATGGTAGATCAAATCATCTTTGGGTTTTTATATCAGTAATACCTGCTGTCAATGGCTGTAAGAATGGTCACTATAATGGTAATCAAAGTGGTTAGTTCCAAGAAAAGTTAATAGTTCATGACTGGTTTTGACTCAAATAAAATGACACAACTGACTCAAAACAAAACAAAGCAAAATACATTAGTATTTTCCTCCCCCAGACTTAAGTAACACTGTCCCCAGTGTTATCAAGCCATATGATCAGAAAGAAACCAAGGTGAAAACAATTGAACAAGAAAAAACAAAAATACGTACCTGGTTGGGTGGTGTCGGGCGACACTGGAAGTGGGTGTCGGTCGACACCAAATATTTTTTTTTTTTTTTTTTTTTTTCTGACACAAGAAAAACAAAACTAAATATTAGCAAAAACCAAACGAAATTCAAAGAAAATCCTACCTAAAAGTGGATTGCCTCCCACTAAGCGCTTCTTTTCAGTCATTAGCTTGACTGTGTGGGGGCTCAGACATCTGGTGGATCAGAGAGTGGCAGGGAATGCCTCTGGGAAGAACATCTCATCATCCAAGGTGGTGTGTAAGCAGTTGGTGCATGATTTCTACCAAGGAATGAATGAGGAACAGCAGCAGGGTGGGTTATGAGTTTGGGATGGACACTTCTTTTTCCTGCAGAATCATCAAAAGAAGAAACAAGTGCTCTACGATAATCTCGTGGCTTGGTCAGTTGTGAAACAGCTTTTGAATCCTTAATCTTCTTTTTTATGATATCAGGGGGTTTGGAATTGAGAATAGAAAATGCATACCTTTGCTGTAATGGAGGTGTTTGTGGTCCGATGCATATCTTTGCACTTTTTCTACAATTCAGCTCTGCAACTCTTGTCTCCATCACAAAGACATCATCCTCAAGCAAGTTGCATGTGTCTGGACCTTCATTTTCAAGTCTAGTTCTTACAAGACAATCTCCACTCCAATCTGCAAGCCCAACAGCTTTCTTGGAAGTTTCAACCAATGCCTCTTGAACACTCAGCATGTTTGCTTGCTCAGCAACCTCCAACTCTTTGACATATCCAGCAGTAATGTCAACTGGATGTTCTGCTTCTGAGACCACATCTATGGCAACCTCTACAGAAAAGGTTTGACCATCTATGGTAGCATTTCTCCTCAGATTACCCATGTCAAAACTCATGGTCTTATCATCCAAATCAAGCTCAATCTGTCTTTCCCTGACATCAATGATTGCACCAGCTGTAGCTAAGAAGGATCTCCCAAGTAGAAGAGGATCCTGAGGCTTTTCACCATATTCCAAAACCACAAAGTCTGTAGGGATTGTGCAGCCAGCAATCGGAAGTGGAACATCTTCTAATACCCCTTCTGGAACTCTCTTTGCCCTATCAGCAAGGATGAGATGGATCCTTGTAGGCTTGAAGTCAGTCAACCCAAGTCTTACAGCAACAGAATAATGCATCAAGTTAATGCTTGAGACAAGGTCACAGAGAGAATGAGGAAACCTTCCTGTTGAGATGGAGCAGTTTAGCACAAAACTCCCTGGGTCAGGTAACTTTTTTGGAATGCTACTCTGAATCATAGCACTGACCTGTTCAGAGACTTTCACCTTCCTCTCCTTCCTTGATACTGTCTTTTTCAAGAGGATTGCACTGATGTCCTTTGTGAGGAAAGCTGCTTCCTCAGGGCTTACACCAATCCCAACCATCCTCTTAACATATCTCTTAATTGCAGGTGAAAGCTTGACTGCATCGACCAATGGTATCTCAATCAGCACCTTGTCCATTATTGTCTTGTATCTGGCCTCCTATATCTCATGTTTGTACTTTGTGGGCTTCAGGTAAGGTATCTTAGGTTTATGGACCCTCTCCTCAGGTGTTACTGGTGATTTGGGACGATCAGTACGCTCTTCTGAAGGCAATTGAAAAATACAGGTCGAGTGTCGATCGACACCCTCATCTGGTGTCGCTTGACACTCGAAATTTTTGTTGAAGTGCGTCGATTTTTGTCCGTCAGGACTCGAGAAATCGCGATTTTTCGCTAGTGTCGACCGACACAAGATTTGGTGTCGACCTCTTCAATTTGGTGTCGTGTATGGTCGACAACGGTTCGTCAGGACTCGATTTTTCGAGAATTTTGGTTGGTGTCGACCGACACCCCTCCTTGGTGTCGACCGACACCACGTCTGTGGCTCCAAATTCTTCATCAAACTCTGCAGACCCCACAAAATTTTCTTCCCTTCTCACCATGATAACATTAACATGATGCCTTGGGTTGATATCAGTCTTCCCTGGAAGAAATCCTTCCTGTCTTTTTATGGAATCAGCAGTTTGAGCAACCTGAATATCCAGCTTCTTAACATGAGCACCCAAAGATTCAATCTTCCCATTCAGATCAGTATACAAAGCATCCAGCTTCCCATTGAAGTTCACAGTCATCTTTGTCTGACCTTCCAAAACCTGCTCCAACATAGATTCCATCTTGCTATTCTGTTCAGGTTTCTGGTCAGAAGAAGAACCATAAGTTCTTGTGAAGTTGTTGTTCTGAAAAGGCTTCTGGTAAGAAGAACCATAACCTTGCTGATTTTCAAATCTCTGACCTTGAAACCCAACTCCATTGATGAAATTTACATCCTCTTCCTCTGGTTCAAAGGTTTCAACATCTGCAGCAAACTGAACTTGCTTCTTTCCCACAAGGAGATTGTGGATAGAATCAAGTTTTGCTTTAACTTCAGCACTCTGAGCACCATCCATGTTTCCAGCCAGCCTCTTCCTATCATAATCTTTATTCTTGGTACTATTGCTAGATGCCAAGTTTTCAATAAGCTTTTTCGCTTCCTCTGGGCTTCTAGTGTTGAAGTTTCCTTCACTTGCAGCATCCAAAGCCATCTGATACCTCCAATCTATTCCCCTTAAGAAGATACCCAGCAGCTGAATATCACTAAACCCATGATGTGGACAGTCCCTCTGATAAGCTCTGAACCTCAACCAAGAAGCCTTGAATGTTTCAGCAGGTCCTTGGGAAAATGTAGAGATTTTTGTCCTCAGCTCCTCAGACCTTGCATCATCAAAGAAGTTGTTGAGGAAAACATTCTTTGTATCAACCCAAGTGGTCAGAGATCCTGGTTGCAACTGCTTCAGCTAGTAGGAAGCATCCCCATCAAGAGAGTAGGGGAAAAGCTTGCAGAAGAGGTAGTCATAAGACACTCCATTGCACTAGATGCTAGACACCAAATCTTCAAACTTTTCTATATGGTCCATAGGATGCTCATGAGGAAGACCATAGAAAAGATGCTGACCCACAAGAGTGTAGTAGGCAGGTTTCAGCTCAAAATCAGCTCTCTGAAAACCTGGAGGGTTAATGGCAGACCTGATTGCATAGAACTGATCAGGTCTGTTGTAGTCAGCAAGGGTTCTCCCTCGGATAGGTGGTGCTCCGGCAACCTGGGCATCTCTGTTCTCAGCAGCTGCTACTTCTTGGACAACATTTCCCTGATCATCTATCTGGTCACCATTGTCATTGTAAGCATGACCCTCTTGGTCTCGTAGGACTCCAGCAGCATCAGGTCGAATGATTGTTCTCCTCATGTCTGCTGACCTCCTTCCTTGACGGTTCGTACGTTCTAACTCACTCAGCTCCTGATTCATGAGATTCACAAGCTGAGTTCCCCTGTTACTTCTGGTACTGCGATTATGCATACACCTGAAACAAAAGAAAAAGAGAAAGAACAATGTAAGTACACTAAAAGTAAAATGTTTAGACTAAATTCTATTCCAAATCTAATGGAGAATTCAATGATCCCCGGCAACGGCACCAAAATTTGATATGCTCAAATATACCCTAGAGCTACTCTTTCAAATTAAGAGATCGATGTAATACTTAGGGGTCGAATTCCACAGAGACTCAAGATTCACACAATAGATTATTAGTTATTGAATTAAGCTAAACAAGAATGATTGTAATTAAAAGACAAAATGCAGTAAATCGGTTTGTAAGATCAATAGGAGAAAACATCAAGCTCAGGGAATTCTCAGGAAATCAGGAATGCAAGCAAATCAGTAAATCAGGATTCTTCTAATGTTCTAGAACTTGAAACACAATGATAAAGTAAACCAGCCGTCGCTGCGAAAACTATCTATGTCTAAAACCTAGAAAACCAAATTTCTTTGTGAGTTCTAAAGTGTAAACATGCAATAATCTCAGGTTCAATCTGTTCATAAAATCCCTAAATCAAATTCCTTTGCAGATAGGTATTTTGCTCATCTAGGGTTCTTTTCTAGCTAATTAACCAACTGTCGTTGTGAGAATCACCCTCTGATCAATAATCTAACCTTTCAGTTCAGATCAAGCATTAATCCCAACCTAGATGAAGAACTAGTGTTTATAATCCTTAATTAACCAATGAACCTAGCAATCCATGAAATCCCTTATGGGGAAACCTAAACCTAACTAGCAAACTACTCAGACATCGAGATTGAAACAATAAACATGATTGAATAGAATTGCATAAAAGAAATAAGAATAGAATTAATGGAGTTCTGAATCTTCTCTGTAGGAGTCTGAATTCTTCTCTCCAAAAGCTCTCTCTCTAGAATACTTGATAGGATAAAAGATAGGTCTAAACAATGACCTGAAAATAATATAAATATCCTAAAACCTTGAATAGGGACTTATTTGCAAATAAGGAAAAGTCTGGGCAAATTTCCTTTTCTTCAAAAATCTTCAAAACATGCGCAGAAAATTGTCTGTCTGATGGGTGTCGACCGACACCAAGTATGGTGTCGACCGACACCATCTCTAAAAGTGGTTTCCGGCTTGAGTTCTTCAGCACAGCTTGCTGATTAACTCCAGAATGATCCATAATCTCCAAATAAGCTCCAAACGTACCTAAACCTGCAAATGACTTTAAAAGACTCCAAAAACACTAAAAAGACTCTATAAACAAAACTTATATCATGGCTAAAAACACTAAAAACCATGATATATCATCGGTCGACACCAGTGTACAATTGCAGTGTCGAGCGACACCAACCCTTGGTGTCGGTCGACACCGATACGAACGAATGAGTACTCGGGGTAAGCGGCAGCGGCACGACGCTGCGGGCGCGTCTTCGTCAGCTCCCGCCCCCACACCTTCTGCAGGCCCCGTCTCGCGTCCACCCTGGCCCAAACGGGAAGGCCAGAAGATCATCCCGGCTCGCGTTTGGGACGGCACGCCTAGAGAGGTTGCCGAGTCCGATGACTGCACCCGCCGCCCCATCTTGGAGCAGTGGGACGATTACGATACCATGTTCTACAATGCATGGTTAGGCGTCGACATCCGTCCCACCCGGTTTGCAGACCCCACTGCTTTACGGAGGATGGGGATTCGGGATGAGGTTCTCTGACTACTGCAGCAGCTGGGATTGGGTACGATGGCGACTCACCAGTACCACTGCTACCCCGATCTCGTGCGCCAGTTTCTCGCATCCGTTCGAGTTTACTACTCGAACGAGATTGTCCGACGGGCCCAGGAGGGGATCCTTACTTTCATGATCCGCGGTATCCGCTACCGGCTCCCGCTACCGGAGCTGTGCTCCATCTACGGTTTCGATCCGGATCTCCGTCACGTTGCACTGCCGGCTCAGTTCCCCGAGGTTCAGACTTTCTGGTCCATCATCGGGAACGGCGCCTACGATTCGAAGAAGTCCACGCAGACTGACGTGCGCCATTCGATCCTGCGATACATTGCTCGCGTGTTGGGCAACACCATTCTCTGTAAGATGGAGCCGGGTAAGATGCGTCTCTCTGAGTTGATACTCCTCTATTACAGCGTCCGAGAGCTGTTTGCCGACCAGTTCGATGGACCGCCACCGGAGGACGAGGTTAACCAAGGCGCTGTTTTTGCACATCACTTGGTCTCTCTGAAGACCAAGCCGTTCTCCGGCAGCGGCAGGAAGTTCGAGACTGTTGGGAGTCTTCTCCCTCCTATCATCCTCCATTTTGGTATAGATGTTACTCCTAGTACCGTCCTAACTCAGCGATCGTTGATGGACGAGGAGAATCTTAAGCATGCCAAGTGGATCAAGGGTGATTGGCAGTGGTCTTTCCGGGACGAGCATGGCGATCATCTGATTTCGCTACCCCAACGCACGCTCACTGCTATCGATGATGACGTCGACCAGCTCCGCTTTCAGCCCGACCGCGATGAGCTGTGTTCCGCTCCACCCACTAGCCTCTGCCGAGGCACTTCTTCGCGAGCCCCCGCTACTGCCGCAGAAGACGACTCCATTCCCGACCTTGCTGGAGGTCGCGGCTTTCCACCACCGTCACTTCCGACGCCTCCTACTCTCCCTGCGGACACTGCGACTTTTCAGCGGTACATGATTGAGAGTGTTCAGAGTCTATGGAGCGCGATCGCTACCCTCTCTCGGTGTGGATGCATCCGACCTGGTTCTCCTCCTCGCCGGCGTTCCCGTTCCCGCTCCCTACCGCTTCCCCCGGCTGCTCCCGATTCGCCAGATGCGGCTGCAGACGAGGAGTAGGTCATCTCCTTATTTCGATTATCTTTTTCTTTTCTTTTCTTTTTCCTTTTGAGTCATTTTTTGTTTTTGTTTTTGTTTGAGTCAGTTTGTCTTATGGAACTTATTTGGATATTTTTTATGTTATGCATGTTCTTTCTCACTTGTGTTTTAGTGTGTCAACAGTGTTACATTTGGAGGGTTCAATCGGTTTTTAAAACCTTTTGAATAGTTCTGTATGCTTTCATATAGTTGGTGCCTGCTTACGTGCAAGGTGTCGGTCGACACCACTGCCATACACCTGTGTCGGTAGACACCCTGCGTGTGTCGGTCGACACTCAACACGACCAGAGGTAAACATGCTTCATTCTAAGTCCAATTTTGTTCCATTTCTTTTATTTCTTACTGACTTCAGGCCTGATACCACTGGGGACAGTGTTACTCAAGTCTTGGGGAGGTTGTTACTAACTTTGTGTTTTCTTTTGAGAGTCAGTTGTGTCAGTTTTATTGAGTCAAAAGTTAGTCCGGAAATGAGCTTTTCTTGGAATAAGCTGTTTTAGCAACCACCTTAGTGACCATTCTTACAGCTATTGACAGCAGGCCCTACTAAAACAAAATTTCAAAGGTAAATCAATCTATCAAATTCCCCATATCTGTTTGAGTGTTTGAATGATCCAAAGCTGTCATATACATAATGAACTTAATTTTTCTCATCTTGGGGCTTGGCATACTTTGAATCGGAATCCTTGTTCATATCTGGTAAGATTAGTTTGTGATTATGGTTTCCCTCTCTCTTCCCTTCATTGTCTTTTATAAAAATATATATATAGTTCGGAAAGAAGTGAACAGAGAAATTAGCGGCAAACCTCATTGGTTTTTGAGATTCATGGAAAACTGTCTAAAATAAAAAGATACCCTAGTAGGGAGAAATTGGCTGACTGGATTTGAGAAAAGGGAGAGGAAAGAACCCAGAAGCAGATTAGTCTAACATTTGTTATTTGAATAAGTAAGAATCCATGTGTTCTTTGATCGATATTCCCTCGATGAGACTTCACTTAAATTTAATAAGGTCAGCAATGGTGATTTTAGATTTCTCCAATGGATTGTGGGTTGATATAGGATGGTTGATAAGCCTGCGGAAAAGTAATTGAAGTTTTGTCTGATGTTAAACTGTTTTATGTGGCTTACAAAAGTGTTAGTTAATTCAGTTTTCTAAAGAATAGGTGAGTTTCTATTGTTTTCAAACCTCTTCCACAGGTTTAGCCTATTGTTTTGCTTGAGGGCAAGCAAAAGCTAAGTCTGGGGGAGTTGATATATCATGGTTTTTATGGCTTTTAACCATGATATAAGTCAAGTATTTGGAGTCTTTTTGGTATTTTTAGAGTCTTTTTGAGTCTTTTGCATGTTTAGGTATGGTTTGGACTTAATTGACGATATTGGAGCATTATGGAGCAAGTGGATCTTTATATCCGAGAAGAGCAACTTGGAGACCCTCTTTGAGGTTGGTGTCGGTCGACACCAATCGTGATTTCACCCTCAACGAGTTTTACAAGTTTTGAAGATTGAAGAAATAGCCCAGAAGTTCCATCTATTTGCAAAACAAGTCCTTTTCGTGATTTAGACTATACTTAGGTTTTAAAAGCCATGTTTTATCTTTACCTTTAATTTTATCTTGAAACCTTGAGAGAGATTGCTAGAGAGCTTTGGAGAGACAAATCTGAACTCACTTTGTTAGAGAGAAGATTTCGAACTCCCTTACTTCTTCTTTTGATTTCTCAATGCAATTTATTCAGTCTATGATTTGTGTTTTAGCAATTATGTCTGAGTAATCTGCCTGTTAGATTGAGGGATTTTCTAGGTTAATGATGAATTGTTGAATTGGATAGAATTGTTAGGGTAATCATATGGTTTCTTCATCTAAATTGAATCTAATGCTAGTTCTGAATGATCACTTGGAATTTAGATCATAGGGTAATTGATAGACATGAAAGTGTTGTTAATTTCCGGAAAAGAATCTTAGATGAACAAATACTTATTCGCAAAGGAATTTGGTTTAAGGATTTTGTGAACTTATCGAACTTGAGTTTATTGCATGTCTGAACTGCTGAATTTGCAAAGGAATTTGGAATTCTAGGATTTAGGCATTGGAATCTCTGCAACGAAAGTTGATGGATTTAAGAATTGTGTTTCGAGTTCAAGAACGATACTTAATAAACCCCTAAACATTTTGTCTGGTTGCAGATTTACTGAAAGAATTTCCCTAAGTCTAGCGTTTTCCCCATCGAACTTACAACTTCTCTGAATTCGTTTGTCTTCTTTTAATACAATTATTTCTGTTTAGCTTACTTCGAAAGCCATTAATCTATTGCGTGAATCTTGAATCTCTGTGGAAATTCGACCCCTAAGTATTACATCAATCTCTTAATTTGAGAGAGTAGCTCTAGTGTATTTTTGAGCATATCAGGAGAGTAGTGAGATCTAACGGGGATAATGGGTTGAACCCATAAACAATTTCGAATGGGGATTGCCTAGTGGCCGAATGTCTAGCATGGTTATATGCGAATTCATTGTAAGGTAAACATGTTAACCAATTTCGCAAATTCTTACCGACCGTAGCTCTCAGGAGGGTTGATAGTGTCCGGTTTACTACCTCTGTTTGACCATCGGTCTGTGGATGGCATGTGGTCGAGAACAGAAGCTTGGTTCCTAACTTCTTCCAAAGAGTTCGCCAGAAATGTTCCATGAACTTGGAGTCCCTGTCTGAAACAATGGTCCGTGGGATTCCGTGCAGCCGCACTACCTCTTTGAAGAACAAATCAGCCGTGTGAGTGGCGTCATTGGATTTGCTGCATGGGATAAAGTGTGCCATTTTGGAGAACCAATCCACCACCACAAGGATAGAGTCTCGATGGTTGATCTTGAACAGTCCTAAAACAAAGTCCATAGAAATGTCTACCCAAGGTAGGTTATGAATTGGTAAAGGCATGTATAAACCAGGGGGATGTGACCTGGATTTAGCCTTTAGGCAGGTGATGCAGTTGCCACTGAAATGCTCCACGTCTCGCTTCATGTGTGGCCAGTAGAAGTATTCCATTAGAACACTGAGCATCTTGTCTCGTCCGAAGTGGCCCATCAAACCTCCTCCGTGGGCCTCACGCATTAACAGCTCTCTCATAGAACCCTGTGGAATACAAAGTTTCTTATCTTTAAAGAGAAAACCGTTATGCTGATAATAACCTCCGATTGTAGCCATGGGGGTCGCCCCAAAAACTTGTCTGAAGTCCGGGTCGTCGGCGTAGGCGTCCTTGATGTGCTCGAATCCCATGATCTTGGCCTCCATGGTGGTGATCAGGGCGTATCTCCGGGACAGAGCATCGGCTAAAACGTTTTCCTTGCCCTTCTTGTACTTGATGGCTTATGGGAAGGTCTCGATGAACTCTAGCCATTTCACGTGCCTCCTCTTCAGCGTGGTTTGTCCTCTCAGGTGTTTGAGCGTCTCATGATCTGTGTGAACAACAAATTCTTTTGACAGAAGATAGTGTTTCCAAACTTCTAAACACCTTACCAGGGCGTACAGTTCCTTGTTGTAAGTTGGGTAATTGACGGAAGCTCCACTGAGCTTTTCGCTGAAGAAAGCGACCGGCTTGCCTCCTCGGGTTGAGACTCCTCCGATTCCTGTTCCAGAGGCATCGCACTATATTTCAAATGTTTGACTGAAGTTAGGGAGTACCAGTACTTGCGATTGGGTAAGGCTCTGTTCGAGCTTCTGAAAGGCCTCATCTGGGCCGGTCCCCAGCTAAACGGGACGTTCTTCTTGATAACTGCGGTGAGTGGTGTAGCTATAGTACTGAAGTCTCATACAAATCGCCTGTAGAAGCTGGCCAGTCCGTGAAAGCTCCGGACGTGTCCGATCGTCGTAGGGGTTGGCCATTCATGGATCGCCTTTATCTTATCATCGTCCACCTTTAAACACTGCGAACTTACAACAAATCCTAGGAAAAAAACATGATCAGTGCAAAAGATGCACTTCTTGAGGTTTGCATAAAGTTGTTCCGATCTAAGGGTGGATAGGACTTGTTCTAGGTGGCTAAGATGATCCTCTAAACAGGTGCTATACACAAGTATATCATCAAAATAAACCACAACGAAGTTACAGATGTAGGCTCTTAGAATGTGGTTCATGAGCCTCATGAAAGTACTCGGGGCGTTGGTGAGGCCGAAGGGCATGACAAGCCACTCGTACAATCTGCATTTGGTCTTGAAGGCTGTCTTCCATTCGTCGCCTTCTTTCATCCAGACCTTGTGGTAGCCACTCCTCAGATCGATCTTGGAGAAGATCGTTGGTCCACTTAGTTCGTCCAGAAGATCGTCCAGCCGCGGTATTGGATGTCGGTACTTGATGGTGATATTGTTGATGGCCCGGCAATCAACACACATTCGCCACGAACCGTCCTTCTTGGGCACCAAGATTACTGGCACGGCACAGGGGCTCAGACTTTCGCGGATGTAACCTTTGGACATCAAGTCCTGGACTTGTCGCTCCAACTCCTGGGCTTTTTCGGGATTGATCCGGTAGGCGGCTTGGTTCAGTAATGGTGCACCAGGGATCAAGTCGATTTGGTGTTCAATGCCTCGAACTGGGGGAAGGCCGAGTGGGATTTCCTCAGGGAAGACGTCCACGTACTGCTCCAAAAGTGTTTTGACCGCTGGGGGGTAAGGGTGTGTCCTCCTCGGAACCTGAAATCATATCTTCCTTAAAGATCATGAGTAGTACCGTTTCTTTCAAAGCAAGAGTTTTATTAATGGTACTAGTGGTTACTAAAAGGTTGGTTTTGCTTACCTTATCAGCTTTGGCTCCTCGGTCCATAGCCTTTTGAAGTTCAAAAACTTCTTGTGGCGCGAGTGGGGCCAAGTTGTGCTTCTTGTTGTTGTGCACGAAGCTATAGTAGTTGGTCCGGCCGGTGTGGAGAGTCTCCTTATCAAACTGCCAGGGTCAGCCCAACAGGATTTGGCCGGCCTGCATAGGAACCACATCACATAGTACTTGATCGGAGTACTTACCTATGCTGAAAGGTACTTGGACCTGCTCGCTAATCCGTAGCTCCACTTTGTCATCGAGCCATCGGAATCGGTAGGGTCGAGGATGCTTGGTCTGAGGGAGACCGAGCTTATCTACTAGGTACCTGCTTGCCACGTTTGTGCAGGAACCTCCATCGATAATGAGACTACATACCTTAGCCTCTACGCTACATCTTGTATGAAAGATGTTCTCCCGCTGGATGGTGTCTGAGTCGTACAAGGATCTTAGGGCTCGTCTGGTTACTAGGATTTCCCCAACTTCAGGGTGGTCCGTCACTTCTTCCTCCGAGTCAACCGGTTCGGGTGGAGACTCATCCTCGGACTCGTACTCTCCATCGTCGCGAATCACCATGACTCGTTGGTTCGGGCAATCTCTTGCGTAATGGCCCTTTCCCTGGCATTTAAAACAAGTAATGTCTCTAGCTCGCGGGTTGGGAAACTTACCTTGTGTAGTGGTAGGTTTCGGGGCTCCCGGGGTGGCCTTCTTGGCCCGGTCATCTACCACGGCCGACTTCCCCTTGTCAAAGTTCCTCGGTGGTTGCGAGCTCCAGTTGGTTTGGTCCGGCTCATAGCGGCTCCTTTCCGCTGGATGAGCTGTTCGGCTTGGATAGCCACGTGCAGCCACTCGTCCAGGTCGTTGTACGTTTGTCATTCCACCTTATGGACGTTGCGGTCTTGCAAACCGTCCAAGAACTGGGCCATCAGAGTCTTGACCGAGTCGTTGACCTCGAGCCGGTTCTTGAGGGTCTCGAATTCTTCGAAGTACTCCTCAACGGTCTGGTTCCCTTGGCTCAGTTTCCGGAACCTCTTCTGTAGATCCCTGTGGAATGTAACGGGTACGTACCTCTTTCGTAGGTGATAGCTCATGTCGGCCCATGAGGTAATGGGGTGCAGGTGCCACATCCTTCGTTCGGCCACCTCTCGGTCCCACCAGGCCAGCACGTTATCAGTAAGCTGGGCCGCGGCCAACGTCACCTTTCGTACATCCGAGTTGTTGTAGTACTCGAAGATGTACTCCATCCTTCTCTTCCAGTCCAGGTAAGCCTCCGGATTAATCCTTCCTGAAAAAGTGGGAGGTGATAGTTTTAAATCCTTACCTTTCCAAGATGGCTCCTCCTCTGACTCCCGGCGCCTGTCCCGGTCGTTACCCACACGGTGGTGGTCACGTGTATGGTCAGTCCTGGATTGATCGGGTGCCGGTGGCGGTCGCACGTCCCGTGTACGTTTGCGGGTACTCGGCGTGTCCGATGTGTACTCTTCTTCGGATCGTTGTTGTTCCAACCGATCCAAACGCTCCTGCATGGTCTGGAAATTGGCTAGGATCTGAGCCAGAGCGTCGTCACTTGTGCTCCCCATTGGTTCCTGCAAGCAACCTTAAAAGATCAAGTGCGTATGGGTGTCTGCGCAATAGGCTACGAATGAGACTAAACAAAGAATGGAAACAACAGTCGATTCTAGGCAATAGATAATTTACTAAACTTAACTGGAAAATTGAATAAACGGAAATAGGCAATAATAGACAGAAAAGGAAAGATGCAATATATATATATATATATATATATATATTTTTTTTTTTGTAAACTTATCAAAAAGGAAAATTCTATTGCAGAAACCCTAGTTTCGACAGTAAGGTCTAGGCGGCTGGAATGATGCAACAATTCACACACAGCAAACAACGAAGCAAGAACAACAGCTACCAACCAAAACAAACAATCTACTAATAGCAAGGAACCAACAAACGATATTTTTATTTTTTTTTAAAGAGCAAAGCAGATCGCAAACTTAAGAAATAAAGCAAGCAAAGATCAATAGTGAGATACAACCTAATTTCCGAGCCTAAGCTCTGATACCAGATGATGTAACCCCAAAAGGAATGGTTCTACACGGGGGTTGAGGTTGTGATCCGAACAACTGGCCGACAGGCACTCTTTGCTTGGAAGTCACGGGATGGTAGCTTCTTGACTGGCCGACAGGCACTCTTCAAGTTGCTTAGAGAATGGAATGAACGATGGGGGATTGAGGACGCCACACGAAGGGATGAAAACGCTTTGTGATAAGTCAAACCGATTAGCTTCAAGGATTCACACACAAGAAGTTAAGGCGGCTAGGGTTCTTAAGAAAACTCCGGTTCTTTATTGATATCTTGTAAGAAGTCATACAGACTGAATGAGAGGACTTTATTAAATAGTCCTGCAGCCTTGACCTACTTGGGTCGAAAATACAGAATTAGGAAAAGGCCTAACACTTGGCCGAAATTGCTAATAAGTCCCTAACGCAAAAAGAAAGAAAAGGAAAACTAGAAAAGGAAAGAAATCCTGCGCAACAAGAAAAAGGAAACTTGTTAGTTAAATCAAAAACACAAACTTACCATGGATATATCCCTGGTGGCTGGCTGTGGGCTGGGCTGCCTTGGACCATCTGAGCTGATGTCGAAGTTGGTTACTCCATTCCAGGCGCACCGGCTGATATGTGGACGATGCTGGTGGTTGCTAATCCTTGTAGCACCGGCAAGAACATGATGTCCCGGGGATTGGTCGTTGCCCCATGGGTGGCTCCTGTTGGTTCCATTGTTTGGCCTAAGGTGGTGGGAAGTTCTTCCATCGGCCCGGTTGGTAGTTCTTCGAATATTTCCCGGTTGAGTAGCCTTCCTTTAAGCTCCTCATGCTCCAGTAAGGTGATGAGGCTTTCCACTTGTTGGTTGAACTCTTTGCGTACGTTCCGAGTTCCTGATCTCGTCCTTGGAGTATTTCGCATGAAGGGTACGGTAACCTCCATGCCTTCCTGGTTCGGTACTTCGGTAGGGTCACGAGTCGTGGCTTCATCACTTTCCAACCATCCCCATATCAACCCACAATCCATAAGAGGTATCCAAAATCAGCATTGCTGACCTTATTAAATTTTAAGTGCAATCTAATGGAGGGAATATCGATCAATGGATACATGGACTCTTACTCATCCAAGTATCTGATTTTGTAGACAGTCTGCTTCTGGTTTCTTTCCTCTCCCTTTTCTCACTTCCAATCAGCCAATTTCTCCCTACTAGGGTATCATTTTACTTTTTTTATTGACTGACCGTTTATATATTTTTTTAGACAGGCTTCCATGAGACACAAGAACTAACAGGATTACCGCAAACTCCTCGGTTCATTTCTTTTCGACCTATATCCTTTGTTTTCTTTTTTTTTTATTTTAAGGGAAGAAAGAGGGAAACCATAATCACAGACTAATCCTATCAAACTTGAACAAGGAATTCGATTCAAAGTATACCAATCCCCAAGATGAAAGAAATTAAGTTCATTATGCGTATGACAGCTTTGGATCATTTAAACACTCAAACAAATATGGGAATATTGGTAGATCAATTTACCTTGGGAATTTCCTTTTAGTAGAATCTGCTGTCAATGGCTGTAAGAATGATCACTAAAGTGGTTGCTAAAACAGGTTATTCCAAGAATAGCTCATAGTTCTGAACTAAATTTTAACTCAATAAAACGACGCAACTAACTCAAAACAAAACAAAGCAAAAATACATCAGTATTTTGCTCCCCAGACTTAAGTAACACTGTCCTCAGTGTTATCTAGCCGTAGGATCAGAAAGAAACCAAAGTAAAAACAAACAAAGACAAGGCCAAGAATACTTACCTACAGAGGGGGTGTCGACCAACACTCACACAGGGTGTCGATCGACACCAAGGTCGGCTCCTTGCTCCTATGACGTCTTTGCAATCTTTTTTTGTGTTTTGACAAAAGAAAAATAAAAATAAAAGTTAGTAAAAAGTAAATGAAATTTAAATAAAATCCTACCTAAAAGTGGGTTGCCTCCCACTAAGTGCTTCTTTTCAGTCATTAGCTTGACTGTATCAGGGCTCCGAGATCAGGTGGATCAGATAGTGGCAGTGAATGCCTCCGTGAAAACATCTCATCATCCAAGGTGGTGTATAAGCATTACGTGCATGAGATCAACCAAGGAAGTGAGGATCAGCAGCAGGGTGAGACTTATGTGTGGGTGGGATAATTCTTTTCCTGCAGAATCATCAAAAGAAACACCAAGCCTTCTATGAGAATCTTGTGGCTTGCATAAGTGTGAAACATCCTTTGCACTTTTAAAGTTCTTACTAATGAGATCAGGAGGTTTAGAATTTGGAACAGGAAGTGCATACCTTTGCTTTGTTGGAGGCTTCTGGGGTGGGAGAGGTGTAACTTTCTGTTTAACAACAGTTGACGGTCCTGCAGGACTAGAACTGTCTCGAAAACAATGTATTTTGGTCATTTTTGGGACGGTTTGTGGGGGGTGTCGACCGACACCAGTAGTGGTGTCGACAGACTCCACATCTTCATGTATAAGGGTCGTGCGGAGAAAGGTGTCGACCGACACCAAAGTGATGTCGACCGGCACTGAACCTGGAACTCGGACTCGCAGTTTAGCTCTACAATATTTGCCTCCATCACAAAAACATCTTCCTCCAACAACTTGTATTTGGCTGGACCCTCATCTCTGAGCCTCGTCCTGAATAAATGATCTCCACTACAATCCTCAAGCCTAGCAGCTTTCTCAGAAGTTTCAGAAAATTTCTCTTGAACAACCAGCTTGTTCTCTTGCCCACTAGCCTCCAGCTCTCGGGCATACCTAGCAGTAATGTCATCTGGATGTTCTTTGATTGGGTCCTCATCCATGGCAGTCTGGACAGAAAAGTTTTGTCCATCAATGGTAGGTTTCCTCCTGAGCTTGTCCATGTCAAAATCCATTACCAAAACTCCCAAATCCAGCTTTATCTTCCCTTCTCTCACATCAATAAAGGCACCAGCTGTAGCTAAGAAGGATCTTCCAAGTATAAGAGGATCCTAAGGTTCTTCACCATACTCCAAAACCACAAAGTCAGTGGGCATCATGCAGCCTGCAATCTTGAGTGGAACATCCTCTAAGACACCTTCTGGAATCATTTTAGAACTATCAGCAAGGATAAGATGAATCCTTGTAGGCTTGAAGTCAGTCAACTCAAGTCTAACAGCAACAGAACAAGGCATCAGGTTAATGCTTGAGCCAATGTCACAGAGAGAGTGAGGAAACCTTCCTGTTGAGATGGAGCAGTCTAGCACAAAACTCTTTGGGTCAGGTATCTTTTTTGGAATCCTACTATGAATCATAACAATGACATGTTCAGAGACTTTCACCTTCCTCTCTTTCCTTGATACTGTCTTTTTCAAGAGGATTGCACTGAAAAGCTGCTTCCTCAGGACTTACACCATTCACAACCATCCTCTTAACATACCTCTTAACTGGAGGTGAAAGCTTGACTGCACTAACCAATGGTATCTCAATCAGCACATTGTCCAGTATTGTCTTGCATCTGGCCTCTTCCACCTCTTGTTTAGACATTTTGGGCTTCGGGTAAGGTATCTTGGGTTTGTAGGCCCTCTCTTCAGTAGATAATGGTGTTTTGGGATAATCAGCACGCTCTTCTGACGGCAATTGAAAAATATAGGTCAAGTGTCGATCGGCACCCTCATCTGGTGTTGCTCGACACTCAAAACTTGTGTCGAAGTGCATCAATTTTTCGCTGGTGTCGACCGAAGCACCTTCTGGGTGTCGACCGGCATGATTATCAACCGTTCGTCACAACTCGATTTCTCGAGAATTTTGGTTGGTGTTGACCGACACTCTTCCTTGGTGTCGACCGACACCCGGTCTGTAGCTCCAAATTCTTCTTCAAACTCTGCAGACTCCACAAATTTTTCTTCACTTCTCACCATGATGACATTAACATGATGCCTTGGGTTTATATCAGTCTTTCCTGGAAGAAATTCTTCTTGCCTTTTTATGGAATCAGCAGTTTGAGCAACCTGAATATCCAGCTTCTTAACATTAGCACCCAAAGACTCAATCTTCCCACTCAGGTCAGTATACAAAGCATCCAGCTTCCCATTGAAGTTCACAGTCATCTTTGTCTGACCTTCCAAAACCTGCTCCAACATAGACTCCATCTTGCTACTCTGGTCAGGTTTCTGGTAAGAAGAAGAACCATAAGTTCTTGTGAACTTGTTGTTCTGAAAAAGCTTCTGGTAATAAGAACCATAACCTTGTTGATTTCTAAATCTCTGACCCTGGAACCCAACTCCATTGATGAAATTTACATCCTCTTCCTCTGGTTCAAAGGTTTCAACCTTTGCAGCAAATTGAAATTGCTTCTTTCCCACAAGGAGATTGTGGATAGAATCAAGTTTTGCTTTAACTTCAGCACTCTGAGCACCTTCCATGTTTCCAGCCAGCCTCTTCCTATCATAGTCTGCATTCTTAGTACTATTGCTATATGCCAAGTTCTCAATAAGTTTTTTGGCTTCCTCTGGGCTTCTGGTATTGAAGTTTCATTTACTTGCAGCATCCAAAGCCATCTGGTACCTCCAATCTATGCATCTGAAGAAAACACCCAGCACCTGAACATCACTGAAGCCATGGTGTGGGCAATCCCTCTGGTATGCTCTAAACCTCAACCAAAAAGCTTTGAACGCTTCAGCAGGTCCCTGAGAAAATGTAGAAATCTTTGTCCTCAGCTCCTCAGACCTTTCATCATCAAAGAAGTTGTTGAGAAAGGCATTCTTTGTATCCTTTCAACAGTTCAAAGAACCTGGCCGCAATTGCTTGAGCCAATAAGCTGCATCCCCAGCAAGAGAGTATGGGAACAACTTGCAGAACAGATAATCCTTAGAAACACAATTTAACTTGATGCTTGTCACTAAATCCTCAAACTTCTCAGTGCGATCCATGTGATGCTAGATCTTCCGTATCTGCTGTCATTCGTGTGTGATTAAGGCTTAGTACTTGATCATTCATTGCTTGTTTTCTTTTGCACCTACGATTTAGAAGCCCATAACCTACTTGGTCTTTAAAGGTTGTTTTTCAGGACGCCATGGGAAGCACCAGCGATGATGCCCTCGCACAGATACTCGCCAATCTCCAAACCATGCATGAGCGTTTGGATAGGCTGGAACAACGTCGTACCGAAGATGACTACACCTCGGAAACGCAGAGCACCCGCGAACGAACACGGGACAGGCGCTAGGATTCAGAGGAGGAACCACCATGGCAAGGTAAAGACCTGAAACTAACGCCTTCTACTTTTGCAGGAAGGATCAATCCGGAGGCTTATTTGGATTGGGAAAGGCGGATGGAGTACATCTTCGAGTACTACAACTACTCGGATGTACGGAAGGTGATGTTAGCCGCGGCCCAGCTCACTGACAACATGCTGGCCTGGTGGGACCGAGTGGTGGCCGAACTGAGGAGACGGCACCTACACCCAATCACCTCATGGGCTGACATGAGTTACCACCTCCGAAAGATGTACGTACCCGTTACCTTCCACAGGGATCTTAAGAAGAGGTTCCCGAAGCTGAGCCAAGGAAACCGGTCCGTGGAGGAGTATTTCGAAGAATTCGAGACTCCCAAGAACCGGCTAGATGTCAACGACTCGGTTGAGACTCTGATGGCACAGTTCTTGGTTTGATTGCAAGACCGCATCATCCGTAAGGTGGAACGACTGACGTACAACGACTTGGACGAGTTGCTACATGTGGCTATCCAAACCGAACAGCACATCAAGCGGAAAGGAGCCGCTATGAGCTGGACCAAACCCAACTGGAACTCACAACAACCGCGGAGCTTTGACAAGGGGAAGTCGGCCATTGTTAAAGACCGGGCCAAGAAGGCCACCACAGGAGCCCTGAAACCTACAACCGCACCAGGTAAGTTTCCAAACCCCTGGGCTAGAGACGTTACTTATTTCAAATGTCAGGGAAAAGGCCATTACGCGAGAGATTGCCCAAACCAACGTGTCATGGTGATCCGCGACAATGGAGAGTACGAGTCCGAAGATGAGGCTCCACCCGAACCAGTTGATTCTGAAGAAGAAGTGACTGATTACCCTGAAGTTGGGAAGATTCTAGTCACCAGACGAGCCCTCAGTGCCCTGTACGATCCAGACACCATCCAGAGGGAAAACATCTTTCACACAAGATGTAGCGTAGAAGCTAAGGTATGTAGCCTTATAATTGATGGCGGTTCCTGCACTAACGTTGCCAGCAGGTACCTAGTGGATAAGCTCGGTCTCCCTAAGACCAAGCACCCTCAACCATACCGAGTCCGTTGGCTCGATGACAAAGTGGAGCTAAGGATCAGCGAGCAGGTGCAAATGCCTTTCAGCATAGGTAAGTACTCCGACCAAGTACTCTGTGATGTGGTTCCTATGCAGGCAGGCCATATCTTGTTGGGACGACCCTGGACATTTGATAAAGAGACCCGCCACAATGGTCGGACAAACTATTATAGCTTCATGCATAACAACAAGAAGCACAACTTGGCCCCACTCGTACCACAAGAAGTTTTCGAACTTCAGAAGGCCATGGACCGAGGAGCCAAAGAAGATAAGGTAAGTAAAACCAACCTTTTAGTAACACCTAGTACCATTAATAAAACTCTTGCTATGAAAGAAACAGTACTACACCCCTACCACCGGCTATCCGAAAACTTCTGGAGCAGTTCGTGGACGTCTTTCCTGAGGACATTCCACTCGGCCTTCCCCCAGTTCGAGGAATTGAGCATCAGATTGACCTTATACCTGGCGCACCATTGCCGAACCGAGCAGCCTACCGGATCAACCCCGAAGAAGCCAAGAAGTTGGAGCGCGAAGTCCAGGACCTGATGTCCAAAGGATACATACGCGAGAGTCCAAGTCCATGTGCTGTAACTGTAATCCTGGTGCCCAAGAAGGACGGATTGTGGCGTATGTGTGTTGATTGCCGGGCCATCAACAATATCACCATCAAGTACCGGCATCCAATCCCGCGGCTGGACGATCTACTGGACGAGCTAAGTGGAGCAACTATCTTCTCCAAGATCGATCTGAGAAGTGGCTACCACCAATGGAAGACAGCCTTCAAGACCAAACGCGGATTGTACGAGTGGTTGGTCATGCTTTCGGCCTCACCAACGCCCCGAGTACTTTCATGAGGCTTATGAACCACGTTCTGAGGGCCTACATCTGTAAGTTCGTGGTAGTTTATTTTGATGATATACTTATGTATAGCACCTGCTTAGAGGATCACCTTAGCAACGTACACCTGCTTAGAGGATCACCTTAGCAACCTAGAACAAGTTCTATCCACACTTAGATCAGAACAACTTTATGCAAACCTCAAGAAATGCATCTTTTTCACTGATAAACTTGTTTGTGGTAAGTTCGCAGGGTTTAAAGGTAGGTGATGACAAGATCAAGGCGATCCAGGAATGGCCCACCCCTACTACGACCGGACATGTTCGGAGCTTTCATGGATTTGGCAGCTTCTACAGGCGATTTGTACGAGACTTCAGTACCATAGCTGTGCTCCTGACCGCAGTCATCAAAAAGAACCTCCCATTTAGCTGGGGACCTGCTCAAGAGGAAGCCTTCAAGAAGCTCAAACAGAGCCTCACCCAATCGCCAGTACTGGTTCTCTCAAACTTTACTTAAACATTTGAAATAGAGTGCGATGCCTCTGGAACAGGTATCGGAGGAGTCCTGACCCAAGGAGGCAAGCCAGTTTCTTTCTTCAGCGAAAAGCTCAGTGGAGCTTCACTGAACTACCCTACCTACAACAAGGAGCTGTACGCCCTGGTAAGGTGTTTAGAAGTTTGGCAACACTATCTACTGTCAAAAGAGTTTGGTGTTCATACATATCATGAGACGCTAAAGCATTTGAGAGAACAAACCACACTTAAGAGGCGACACGCGAAATGGCTGGAGTTCATCGAAACCTTTCCCTATGCTATCAAGTACAAGAAGGGCAAGGAGAACATTGTAGGCGATGCTTTGTCCAGGAGACATGCCCTGATTACCACTATGGAGGCCAAGATCATGGGCTTTAAGCACATCAAGGACGCCTACACCGAGGACCCGGACTTCCAACAAGTTTTTGAGGCGACTCACACGGCTGCAAGCGGAGGTTATTACCAGCATAATGGTTTTCTCTTTAAGGATAAAAAGCTTTGTATTCCGCAGGGTTCTATGAGAGAACTGTTAGTGTGTGAGGCCCACAGAGGAGGTTTGATGGGGCACTTCGGACGAGACAAGACACTCAGTGTCCTCATGGAGCACTTCTATTGGCTGCATCTGAAAGGAGACGTGGAGCGCTTCTGTGCCAACTGCATCACCTGCCTGAAGGCTAAATCCAGGTCACATCCCCATGGTTTGTATATGCCATTGCCGATTCCTAACCTACCATGGGTAGATATTTCTATGGACTTTGTTTTAGGGCTGCCCAAGATCAACCATCGAGATTCCATCCTTGTGGTGGTGGACCGATTCTCCAAGATGGCCCATTTCGTCCCATGCAGCAAGTCCAATGATGCCAATCAGACGGCTGACCTGTTCTTTAAAGAAGTCGTGAGGCTTCATGGGATTCCCCGGACCATTGTTTCTGACAGGGATTCCAAGTTCCTTGGACATTTCTGGTGAACCCTTTGGAAGAAGCTAGGGACGAAGCTTCTATTCTCTACCACATGCCACCCACAGACCGATGGTCAAACAGAGGTAGTAAACCGGACACTCTCAACCCTCTTGAGAGCTACGGTCGTTAAGAGCTTGCGAAACTGGTTAACTTGTTTACCCTATATCGAATTCGCATATAACCATTCTAGACATTCGGCCACTAGGCAATCCCCAATTGAAGTTGTGTATGGGTTCAACCCATTATCCCGCTAGA
This sequence comes from Iljinskaea planisiliqua, assembly GCA_900108845.1. Taxonomy (NCBI): domain Eukaryota; kingdom Viridiplantae; phylum Streptophyta; class Magnoliopsida; order Brassicales; family Brassicaceae; genus Iljinskaea; species Iljinskaea planisiliqua. Next base: position 46,445 of record FNXX01000009.1, on the reverse strand, counting down.
TCTCACTACTCTTCCCCAAGCTATTTACTCTAGTGCAGAAGGAGAAACCAAGGCCGATTTCATGAAGAAACTCCATCAATGAGTCAAGGACAACCTAGAGAAGAAGACAGCCAAGTACAAGGAACCTGTGGTCCAAGGCCGAAAGGAGGTCACGTTCGAACCCGGAGACTGGGTCTGGCTGCACATGCGCACGGTAAGATTTCCAAATAAATGGAAGTCCAAGCTCATACCAAGAGAAGATGGCCCATTCCAAGTCCTGGAGAAAATCAACAACAACGCCTACAAGCTAGAACTACCAGGTGAGCTAACTATTTCTCATACGTTTAATGTTACTGATCTATCTCCTTTCCATGCAGATGATCTAATTCTGAGGTCAGAATCTTTTTAAGAGGGAGGGGATGATGAAGCCACGACCCGAGGTTCCCCCGAAGGACCTACCCAAGAGGAAGTGGAGGATACCGTGCCGGTCATGCGAAATACACTACAGACGAGGTCAGGAACCTACGTGAGGAGTTTAACCAACAAGTGGAAAGCCTCATCACCCTATTGGAGCATGATGATCTTAAAGGAAGGCTACTTATTAAAGAGATACTTGAAGAACTTCCAACCGGGCCGGTAGAAGAACTCAACCCAACCTTAGGCCGAACGATGGAACAAACCGGACCCACGAACGGACCAACGACCAGCCCCCGGGACATCACGTTCTTACCGGTGCTACAAGGACTTGCGGCCACCAACACATTCCACATATCAGCCCTTACGCTTGGAATGGAACAACCAACTTCTACCCCGGATCAGATGGTCCAAGACGGCCCAGCCCACGGCCAGCGACCAGGGTTCAACCCACGGTAAGTTTATAATTTTGATTAATTAACAAGTTTCCTTTTTATTTCTTGCAGGATTTCTTTCCTTTTCTTTTGTTTCCTTTTCCTTTTTCAGTTTAGGGACCTTGTTAGCAATTTCGGCTAAGTGTTAGGCCTTTTCTTAATTTTGTATTTTCGACCCAAGTAGGTCAAGGCTGCAGAACTATTTAATAAAGTCTCCTCATTCAGCCTGTACACACTTTTTACACATATCAATAAAAGAACCCGAGTTTTCTTAAAACCCTAGCCGTCTACAGCTTCTTGCGTGTGAATCCTTGAAGTGAGTTCGGTTTGACTTATCACAAAGTCCTTCATCCCTTTGTGTCGCGTCTTCAACCCCCCAGCGATCGTCCCATTCACTGAGTAACTTGGAGAGAGCCTGTCGGCCAGCCAAGGAGCTTCCATCCCGTGACTTCCAAGCAAAGAGTGCCTTTCGGCCAGTTGTTCAGATCACAATCTCCACCCCTGTGTAAAACCATCCATTTGGGGCTACATCAAATCGTGATGTCTACCTGCAGCTATTTGTTATTTTTCCTCCTGCAGTCTGTCGTGCTTAGGGGATAGCTTCTTTAGGCAAAATGGTCTCTCAAATTTCCCTTATTCTCTAAGTCATGTCGTGTTTACGAGACATATTCAGTTTCTCATGTTTTTATAACTGCCCAACCACCCTTATCAGTGGGCCACCAAGTCCTCTCAGTAGGCCCATGGGCAGCCCACCCCTGTCTGACGGTCGAAACAATAATCGGGATGTTTGAAAGTTATGATATACTGACCCTGCAATCACCACGTGATCGTTTCTCGTGTTTTAGCCTCATTAACAAGGTAACGGGAATGACTTCCTGGAAGGTCATCCATCATTTAACTACTCCAACTTAAGCACACTTACCCCTAGAGTTCTCTCTGGATGTGCAACCGAAAAGGTAAGTGCACTTTGGTGACATAGGTAGCAAAATCAATTAACTTAAGCCTTTCCACATACACCACCAAATACCAGAAATCGGGATGTTACAGTTTTGCTTCTGCATCTTCCTCGGTTTTGGCACAGTATGACTTCATAAAGTTAGGATATTCGCTTTTAGGAATTTCAAACCAACTACAAACACTCTGTTTTCGCTAATTTATGCTCAATCTTTTAGCTTGGAACCATCTGACAGTTGATGAGTGCTATGGTTCAATTTTGTTTCTCAGAGACATATGTTTCACTTTTATGGACTTCTCACTTCATTTGTCAGTTTTATCTATATGCCACTGGATCACACCACTTCGAAATAACCTTCCATGCAAAAAGTTTGTTTTCTCGGACATATTTGATACATAATAATGTTGTCATAGGAGCTTAAGCTATCGCTAAATTTCTTCAAAATTTTCATTTCTGAGAGCATTCATTTTTGTAAGCTTCTTTCTGTGCAAAAGTTAAAGATTTGTTTTCTACACAGGCTGATTGCTGCTTTGTCTAGAGATCTCCTGGAGGGCTTTATCCCCTGAGTGTTCTTGAACTCTTTATTCTTTGCAGCTGCAGGGTATTCGTATTATAGTTTCTAAAACTGTTTTTAATCAATTATCTTTCAATGCTGCTACACTCTTCTACTGTTAGGGTAATCCAGACATTGTGACCATTGTACTTCCGTATAAGTCTTACTAAAAGTAAATGCTTGAGAAACCTGATGAATCGCTTCAAGATGCTTACAGAGTATTCGTTAATGTCGTGGAACTATGTTTTTAAAATCCAATCCTGTGTCATCTCACAATTGATTTAGTTGTTTTTCCTCTCTGTATAGCTTATAACATGTTAACACATATTTTATCCTTCATTTTGTTGGTTTACGGTTGGTTTGCGCCTATGATCTGGCAGCATACTGAACCGGTATTTATGAAAAGTCATAACTTTTCATACCAAAGTTTGTGTCTCTCTGTTTGTGCTTCTCAGTTTGTGTCTCTCAGTTTGTGTCTCTCTGTTTGTGTCTGCTTGTTTGTGTCTCTTTGTTTGTATCTCTACGTAATGGCACTAGTCTCTCTATAAATAGAGAACATTGCAGAGAGACAAAGATATATACAAAACACAAAAAAACAATACACAAAGAGAGAAATCTAGAGAAAGAGAAAAACGTTATAGTGAGAGAAAGCTTGGAGAAATCAACCGGAAGGGCACTTGAATGGTGGCTAGTGGTTGATTTCCGTCTGTGATCTCAATCCCGACTCCTGCGTCCATTTCCAGATTATACCGAGTCATCATAGTCACTAAACCGGGCTAAGGTATGTGTTAGGGTTTAAACGTTTCTGCAGAAGAACTCTTACACCTTTATGTGCATACATCGGCCAGAGAGAATTGCTAGATTTTTTTTTACTTTAATTACTGTCGTCTCACATATATACATGACATATACCACTAGCAATATATTAACTGATATTTGGCAGATTGTTTAACTCTCTAGTAAGGGTCAAGTTTCGAGTTTCACTTGCGATTTCTGTGATTATATATTGACTATGTTCTAACCAACTTCTTTTATAATTTTTTTACTACCTTCCTTCCTCGGATCGTGAACTCCTCAGCGACTCACAGAAAATGGTGCCGTGAAAGACCTGGATATTATTGAGCAGGTTGTTGGTGTTATTTAAAATATTGTACACTCAAGAATGTAGTTTTGTATGTTTTATGTGATGAATTTTGGATCTTTTGTCACCCAGATATTCAAATCATGGTGTTAAATACTAAAGAATCTGCAGAAGTATCTCGTCCGCGACATCGAAGGTATTGTCAGGTATGCAAAGTAAATGTTTTTAATGTAATCTACAGTGACTGTTTACTTTAATGGATCTGATTATGACACATGGTCTTTCTTTTTGTAGATCATCCTTGGAAGGCAAAACATGGCTTTCTCCATGTTCATAAAATTAACTATTTAGGGTTTTCTTCATCTTAGCGAAAATTCTGTAGTTATCAATTAAGGGACTCCTAAGTTGTCAACTTCGTACTTGCTTAAGGGGTTCATTTGCAGTTGTTGTTTGCAAGTGTTTCTTATGTCTACATAGTTGTACAATAATAATAAGGAAGCATGGTGTTAGCATTTGTTCTTAGTTTACTACTCATGTTCTGTTTATATCATTTTGCAGTTCCTAATCAAGTTGTTTGTTAATCTTCTTAGTGGTTTCACTACACGACAAAAGATGTACCTTCAATACGTAAGATAAGATGGCTAACGCAAGGCCTAATTTATTTGATTAAAAGTCGTTTTAACAACAACAAAAAACCAGCCGGATTCCCGATCGAAGTGTTAACAAAGAAGTGTAAATACATAAGGACAAGATGGCTAAGTTTGGTGACTTAAAGCTCACGTTCCTTTTCAATTGTATGCTAAGTTCGTTTAACTATGTTTGAGATGTTAATAAACGAATATTGGACCTAATCTTGTTAGTGTGGTTTGTACATGTGTTCTACCGGCTTCTGTATCAATCATACCCCAACCGTCCATATCAGTTAGCTTCCATGTTTTCTCACTAGGCTTATGGGTCGGCCTACTATTTCCGATGGTCGGAATATTAACCGGGAGATTTGAAAATCATGATACACTGACCCTGCAATCACCACATGAATGTTTCTCTTGTTTTGTCCTCACTCACATGGTACACAAATAACTTCCTGGTAGATCACCCATCCTTTGACTACTCAAGCTCAAACACGCTTAATCATGCAGTTCTCTCTGGACGTGCAACCGAAAAGGTAAGCGCACTTTGGTGACATAGGTAGCCAAATCAATTCTCTTAATTTTTTTTACATATACCAGAAATCGGGATATTACAATTCACCCCCACTCACTGAGTGCAACATCCTCATTGCACACAAAGACCAGTCCCTAAGACGCCTCCAAGGTCACCACTGGGACGGATAACCGCCTGTGATACCACTTATAACGCCCCAACCACCCCTACTAGTGAGCCACAATTTCCCTTCATTAGGCTCGTGGGCCGTCCTACCCCTGTCCAACGGTCGAAACGTTAACCGGGAGGTTTAAAAGTCATGATATACTGACCTTGCAACCCATGAATGTTTCCCTTGTATTGGCCCCATTCACACGATATCACGAATGACTTCCTGGTAGGTCACCTATCCTTTGACTACTCCAGCTCAAGCACGCTTAACCCTAGAGTTCTCTCTGGATGTTCAACCGAAAAGGTATGTGAGCTTTTGATGACATAGGCAGTCAAATCAATTTTTTTAACCTCTCTAAATAAGTTTCCATATATACCAGAATTTGGGATGTAACAATTGTCCCCTACTCACAGAGTGCAACGTCCTAGTTGCACACCAAGAGCAGTCCCTAAGACGCCCTCCCAGGTCTGCATTGGGATGGCTAACCGACACTGATACCACTTGTAACACCCCCAACCACTCCTACCAGTGGGCCCCACACCTGCTCAGTCGTCATGTGCACCCAACCTTTTCCAACGGCCTTTGCGCTATTTTTTTGAAAGCTCCAGAGAGTTGTCTACTAACCTGCAATCACCACATGATCGTTTTTCGTATTTTGGTCTCATTCACACAATACCGCGAATGACTTCCTGGTAGGTTATCCATCATTTGACTAATCCAGCTCAAGCACACTTCATCCTACAGTTTTCTCTGAATGTGCAACCGAAAAGGTAAGTGCACTTTGGTGACATAAGTAGCCAAATCAATTCTCTTAAGCGTTTCCACATATATTGAAAATCGGGATGTTACACTATCCCACATTCACCTATAAAATTTCCAGAAACACAGATCAATCTTCTGTAAAAAAGGAAAATAAATTATGACACAGCTAGAAGAGACTCAGTGACAGATGATAAAGACCATAGCAAACAAAACAAAAAAAAGAATTTAATGTGATTTCTATTTGGGAGACGAAACTAGACAAAAAAAAAAAGAAAACAGAGAAAAAAAAGAGATATGTTCTTTGAGTGTTAATATAAGAATTGTGGTGAGTCATCACCTAAGCCATTAAATTTTAAAGGAAGACCTAAATAGGTTGATTATAAATAGAGTAAACAACATAAAGCTCATTCTGAAATTTTGAGGAAACGCATGCGATGGAATTAAAGCGATGGAATGTTGCGATGGAACACAAATTGCAATGGCAGATGCAAATCAAACAAAAAGCAAACACATAAACTAAATCAAATAAATTGAAAAATAATAAAATAATTTATGTGCGTAACGCAACATAATCACCTAGTAACCACTAAAATCATAAACACAATTAACGACATAAAGGAAAGGACAAACACAATGTAACCACAAATCATTGTGTTACTATATAAAGAGTCCAAAAGAATATCATGAACAACACAAACAACAGCGAGAAAATATGGTTTGGCAATCACAAATTTTACGTCAGAAATCACTTTCCATGCTTTTCTTGGAGATATTATATCAAGGTTGGCTTAAATCTTTCCACCATGAAGTCTGGCAGTGCATGAATGTATCCCAAAATTTAGCAAATGCCTCTCAAGACGCAGAAGAAGAGAGAATGATTGCTGGAGAAATAATCTAATATTATTACGTAATATAATAGTTGTTAAAAAAACTTGTAACACTAGTCTCATCTTCATCTCCGAATAGCGTGCAACTAACCCTAACTTCTATCTCAAGTAATTCCATTTAATAAATCTTTCACTTTATATTAATAATTGAATAAATCCTATAAGCCAATAAATTCAATAAACTGGTAACTCAAATAAAATCGTAAAATAGTGTTTAAAACAAAAATACAGAAAACTGTAAAAATCCCAAAATGTACCACCTGAACAATCATAGTACAAGTCTACTCGTTTGTTTTACCTGAAAAGGGAAGAAAGAGGGGTGAGTAACATGGGAATCACTCAGTGAGGTTGGGATGCTAAAACACACAAATCATAGCACATATAATAGAATAGCCTAAACATGATCAGTCACAGAACTTAAAGCACCCAAACAAAACAAACAATGGTCCTAGACGAGTTAAGTGAGCGTCCCACGCTCCGAGGAGACTTAAAATGGATTATGTGACCAAACACATCGCCTGTAGACGCATTATCGATCTTAGAATACAGATAGCAGATCGACTTAGGCTGCCCGCACCCCCGCACACAAGCGACACTAGTGCAGAAGTCCGTCTCAGTACCCCACATACTCTTCCTCTACTTTTCTATATATATATATATATATATATATATATATATATATATATTCATATATAACAATCATTAACCATTTTTATACATGCACAAAGGATAATGATTGAATCATTTATATTCCTAAGTCCAACTTACAATCAATACTACCTAGACTTGATCAGAGAAACATATCACAGTTAGCTAATAAACTACCATACAGGGTTCTCTAGACTTGAGTATCAATATGCAGAATACTCGTCACCCTAGCCTTAACCACGAAAAACGGACCACATTTGCTTAACCAAAACTCACATCTCAAAAGAATAGTCTCGGATCAGCACTAATCAAATACGCTTTGGAAACACGACTATAACTATGTACTGATATCTCTGATATAAATTAACTTGGTCTCTTTGGAAAGAAGACATTCGGGGCTTTCCAATGATAGGTGGATTGTTCGGTGGATTCTCACGGTTCGTCAGAAACTCTCTTTACAAGGTGGCGGCAGACTGATGATGGGAATCTGGCACTGCGCTGAACACGCTCGAAAAAACAACCATAAGTTTCAATACACAGATCCGAATGATAAACCGCTTGTGGAAGTAGAATAATGAAGATGTCAAAGCACACCTACTGAGTTTCTGATTGATTGAATTAGATTTACTTATCCGATTATTCCTTCTCCCAAAATTGGTCGGATCTGCCTCTTATGTCCTTCTAGGTGGTCCGGTGGCATTTTGTTCGAAGTGGCTAATCGAAAGCTTGATTTCTGCAGAGTTCGATGCAAGGATATTTTTATAGAAAAATAAAATAAGAAGAAATTATATATAGGAGAAAAGACATAGAGTTTTGATCTAATCGAATTACGCTTTAATGGACCTCGTATTTGAGTTGTTACAAAAATGCTACCGTAATTTTCTTCGGGAAAACAAGTCATCAACGGGGTACCACCTCAATGACATGGATAAAAGATGAAAAAAGTGCAACTATTACAAACAGATGGAAAAATTCAGCACCTTCATCTAAGCACATAAACTATAGAGAAGGGAGATCAACACCAACAACTAAATGCAACAAATCAGAAAAAGCCCTATTCTTTAGTCAGGACAAATATCATGCTTTGAATTATTGTTGTTTTTCCTTTTATTCCTTTGATACAATTTTTTATCATTAGCATAAACAATCAACATTATTTACGAGCTGTCATAATAGATTGAAAATATAATATTAAGGAAGAACCAAACATTTGAAACAACAAACATATACAATTTTACGAAACAAACTCTAGTGTTAAAATAAATATTTACTCTGACGAGTTTACTTACGACTCATAATTTATGAGAAGCAAAAGCCGGAAATGAGGCAAAAAATGGCAAAAAAAAAAAAAAAACATTATTCAAATGGGAATACATCAAAGATAACTCACAAAAACCCAAAGAAGAACAATGACATCTACCAGACGTTAATATTCGACAACAAATAGGAGAAACATTAGTGACTGCAAGACCGTAGTACGGCGAAAACAAACATGACGATGACAATTCAAAATTACAAAAACAACAATCAACAATATAAGAAAACACATCACAATTAAAAAAAAATATACAGGAAATATTTACACTTACTACATATATATATAACAAACCAATAAAGAAGTCCAATAATAATCAGCAGAAACGAGACAAATACATGCGACTCTAATACAAAAAGAAGCCAAGGAACACCAATGTAAGAGTGAAGGGGAAATTAATAAAGCAGCCTTTACTTCTTTAAATAACCTGATTTTAGGGAAAAAAAAACGAACGATAAAATAAAATAATTAACAAACAAAATGACATACAACTATACCATTTGAAAAGAAAATTCCAAAAAGATAACAAAAAAAAACAGGCAGAGTAACCTAAACAGTATAGTGGATGATGGTTGGGTTATACCTTAGTTCTGCAGCCATATTTATCTTTAACATTAACACTCAACCAATCATATTGTAACCTAATCTATAATCAAGCAGCAGAAACTGCAAATACAAACCACAATTAAAGAAACTAAAAGCACCACCAAAACTTAGTCTTAAATAAAGTGCACTTCTTGCGCCAAGGCGCAAAGTACATTTGGTGTGCTCATCGCTTTGGTCACTTGCGGCATAGCGTTACTCCAGAAGACAAGGCGAGAGCCTATCTTGTCAAAACGTTACAGCTTTGTTTTGATCTAGTTAGGATATTTTGACCGATTTTTAAAATTAATAACATCATATTTGAAAATTTTTAAATAAAATATTAGGGTTACAACTCTGTTTTCTGGGGAAAACGGCCTATTCCCCTATGAATTATGTCTTGTCTTTTTATTCATACACGAGTTATTGAACCATACTATAAACTACATTAACTAACTAAAATTTTAAATTTAATACATGATCTATTAAAATGTTGTCAATTTCAACAAAACCGCAATTGTAAATGATTTATTCGTGACGTGGATGACAGATGGACAAACGGTTTGGTTCGGTTTAATAATTTTTTTTTTTAATTAATCAGACTAAAACGACGTCGTTTTGATAAAAAAACAAACCATTTGCTTTTGAGGGGAATCAAACCACGGGCTATGCTATCAAGGGAAGCACATACACCACTAAGCTACTTGAGCTTTTTAACATTTTTAATACAATACAATCATATTTATTGTGTCTTACGTGATTGAAAACAGAATTAATTAGAAAATTAAAAATAAAAACAAAATAATTTATCAACTTCTTTTTGTATTCTCCAACAAATAATCTTGTCAAACTATATATAATTTAAAAATTCAAAAGAAAACAACTTTTTTAAAAAATAATTAATAAAGAATTCAAAAGAAAATTCTTCTTTCCTAATTGAATTTGATAAAAAAAATTTTTTGTTTCATATTTTAATTAATTATGTTTCTTAATCACATAAGACACACAATAAATATGATAGTAATGTATTAGAAATGTCAAAAAGCTCATGTAGCCTAGTGGTGTATATGCTTCCCTCGACAGCATGTAATCCGTGGTTCAATTCTCCTCACAAACAAACGACGTCGTTTTGGTCTGACTAATTAAAAAAAAACAAACTTAAATCAAACCAAACTGTTTGTCCACCTGTCATCCATGTCACTAATAAACCATTTACAATTTTTTTTTAAATTGACCACATTTTAATAAATCATGTATTAAATTCAAAATTGTAGTTAGTTTATGTAGTTTATGGCATGGTTCAATAACTCGTGTATGAATAAATAGACAAGACATAGTTCATAAGGGAATAGGCCGTGTTCCCCTGTTTTCTGTGATTCAGAATCTAATTTTTATTGCTTTAGGATATCTAGTAATTTTCTTAAAGATTACTTTTGCTTTTCCTTTATGTTTTTATGATGGCTTGATTTAGTGTTTTCATGTTTTCTCATTCGGGATATTGATGTTTGGAAATTTTGGATTTGACTTTTTGGCTACAAAATTTATAGATGCATTTTTATGCTTTATTGTTTCTATTGATTTGATACTCAAGACGCACGCCTTAATGCGCGATGGCACATGACACATAACTCGGAACAGAACGCCATGGTGAGTATTGAGAAATTTAAAACTCAGCATCAAAACAAACGCCCAAACACAATAACACACGAAATGAAGTGACTGAATTATATAGAGGTTGCAAACTACACAAAAATGAAAAAAAAAATGGCAGCAAAACCCCGACCAACAAAACTAGAACATCTCCACTGATATACTCAGAGACATTATCTCCCAAGTAGGAATTTCATCCCGAACGAAGATTAGACAAGTCACAGCAGCATCACCAGTTTTGGAAAAGGCAACAATTGACAAAAGAGTTTACAAGTACCTAAACCTCCAACCACTGGCGCTATATCCAAACTGAAACGTTGAAGCTCACTACATAAAAGGCATTCAAGAGAATTTTAACTGAAATAACACAACTACAAGACTAGAACATCTATAAGCAGCAGTTTGGGGTTAGTACTGGTATGGTATTTAACTATAAAATTTTTTAATGTTAAGTGATAACTCTCCATTTTGCATCATTTTCTTGAGCATTCCATAGTAGTGTAATTCTCATTCATGCATCTTTCCCCTTGTTTCAGTCCTATTTTCACTCATAACAGACTGAGCATGCATTAGGACAGATTTTAGTCATTCATGCAAATTTTGGAGTTGTTATCAGTTGTTTGAGAAACTAAGGTTACTCGGAAGAGGCTTGGAGCGATCCACGAGTTTGGAAGAAGAAGACCATAAGAAGATGAAGATCTCTCATCGAGCAACAGGCACGCGCAACAGGAAGAACCCGGTACAGTGCACCCTTAGTTTGCACATCGGCCAATCATAATGGTCTCAACCCCATGTTCGTCCATGTTGCTATACAAGTCCGTACGATCTTATCCGTGTCTCCATCTCAGAGCACTACGCTCTAAGGCCAGCTTATCCTAGGCAAAAAGTGGTCTCGAGTAGGGTTTTTGTCGTGCACCTATAAAAGCAACCTCACGCTCGCCTATAAAAAGTGGTCCCGAGTAGGGTTTCAGATTTGCTTTTGTTTGTAGACCTTTTTTGGTTCTTCTTCCCCTTTCATTAAAAACTCCATTGTTAAACCTTGTTTTCTTATAAAATATCACAGCTTTATATATTCTACCCACAATTTAATCCTTCTTCCCCTCTCTAATCATGTTTAACACTCTTTCCACCATGGGATTAGTGGTTAAATCCATGATTAGTGAGTAGTTTAATTTTGGTTTCAGACTGAGGTTAGGCGGTTTCGAGTAAAGGATGAATCTTTAGTGTCTCTTTGAGCTTAATGATTTTGATCTCTTCTTGTTTGATGTTCCTAAGGCTTGATCTATCTTCGCTATTTGGATCTTGATTCTAAATATTCCTAAGCAAATACCATGCTACTGTAAGACTCGATCTATCAAATAAGAAAATCACTTGTCATAGCCTAAGAAATTAGTTGACTAAGAAGTGATTTTGGCTTGATAAAAACTTGGTTAATTATGCATGCTTATTCGTGTATCACTAGGCAAACGTTAGGTTAGATTATGGTTTTGCATATGGACTCTTGTCATGAGAGTGGATTAGTGTAGTTTATAACTCCTTAGCCATGAGATTAGCTTCATAGGGAGATGATTTATGCTTAATGTTTCAACCTTTATTCGATTCCACCTATCCATGCCTTATTTCTAGAACCTGATCAATTATATCCTTGGTTCTCCGATTGCTTTTCTTTTACTTTGTTTATTTAGATTTGTTTCTGAAGTTGATTGGTCCTTATTTAAGCTTGTTAATATCAATTAAGTTATAGCCTTGTTCTTTGACCCCTCTTGATTTTCCTAGTATCTCAAGCTTGCCAAACGGATTAATTAACCCTCAACATTGTACTACATACGGTTGTAGTTGTTCTGGGCATTGAAAAGTAGCCTAAAAATCTACTATCAAGTGCCACCGTTGCCATTTGGGAAATGTTTTCGAGTATTGAGTTTCGGATTTAAAAAGAAAGACTATGACTTTGTTTTAAGTTACTAATCATTCTTCTTGAGCATATTTTGAAGGTACAACTCGATACAGAACGTAATGGATGAAGAAACGATCAACATTGGCTTGCAAGAAAACGAGGCTGGTGTAAACCACAAAGCTGTTATGCAACCGAAACGGGCAATAGGAGACTGCTATTCACCAAGCAAGTACAAACCGCAACATGGCATTACTCCACCTTCGAGCAATACCAGTTTTGAGATCAAAAGTAGTATGCTCGCTATGGTCAGGAAGTCAAAGTACAATGGTGATCCAGCAGAAGAACCATTAGAGCAACTTGATGACTTTAAGAAAGTTTGCTCCTTGACAAAGCAAGATGGCATATACGAGGATGGATTCAAGCTCCGGCTCTAGATCTTTCCATTCTCACTATGAGGGAAGGCCCAACAATGGGAGAAGACACTGACGTCTGGATCCATTACAACATGAGAACACTGCAAAGGTGCCTTCCTCAAGAAATTCTTCCCACAATCAAGAACCGCGAAGCTCAGACAAGACATCTCCACATTCATTCAGCTTGAGGATGGGAGATTCAGTGCTGCGTGGGAAAAGCTGAAAGGTTACACCATCAAATGCCCTCACCACAACTTTTCTACTTCATCTCTCCTCAGTATTCTTTATAGAGGAGCTTCCAGGCAGTACAAAACACTCCTTGATGCTGCCAACAATGGACTCTATCTCAGACAGGATGAAGAAGACAGTTTGCGTTTACTGGAGAATTTGGCAACAAGTGCAGGACAATATGATGATGAAGAATCTAGCGCCGATTCGAACACAACAATTACAAAGGAGGTACTGGAGCTACAAGCACGACTAGATGGTTTACTAAAGTCAAAGGAGAAGCCGGTTGTTATAATTCAGATGCACAAGCTGAAACAAGTTGCGGAGGCTCCTAATTAGGACGAGGTTCACATTCCACCAGATAGAAAACACCAACACGACCCACAACATGCACCGAACCAGGCCTATGGAGCAGCATCGAACCTTTATGCTATCCACAATACACCCGGGTATATTCCTATCTCACCTTATTATCAGCCACCACCACATCTCAGTTCCACTATCTTTTATCACCACATTACAATGGTTATGGATACTACCCACATCCGACTCAAGAAGCGGACACCAAAAGCTTTCTAACTCAACTTGTCTGTGACCAATCTGCTACCACTAAAATGCTTGAAAGCATGGCAGCCCGGATGGACAAATTAGAAACTGATACAACCTTGTTTCAGCTCAAACCTGTACCGCTTCAACTAGCCAGCCATTGCTTCCACAAATAGCCTACGTTCAAGCAGTCACATTACAAAGTGGAAATGTACTTCCACCAAGAGAACAACCTTCCCATCTCACCAAGGACGCTAATAAGAAAGATTCGAGAGGGCAGCTTTGAAAAATCTGAGGATGAACCAGTTGAGGAGATACAAGAAAGCTTGGAAGATCAGGTCCATACCCAGCTTCAAGGAAGGGAAAAGGGCAAGAAACACAAGAAACTTATAAAGAGAACAGTAAAGAGTCACGGTTTGTACCTCCACCTTACAAACCTCCTTACCCATTACTGATTCGATTCAAGAAGCAGCTCTAACAATAATACAAGGCTTTACTGGATGAGCAATTGAGGAATGTCGAGCTCACAATGTCACTCAGGGATGCCCTTACCCTTTTACCCTTTAATGCTAAATGAGGGCCCTTGATGGTTTTTCCATGGAGATCGGAGGGTCGTTGAGGTCTATACAAAATCAGAGCTTGATTCTTTGGTAAGAGGCTTTTAGCTAGATTATTCCATGGTGTTTGCGTAGAATCCTCTTGAACCCTGAGCCGCGAAAGCTAGCTTCGTCGTGTAGCGCGATACTTGGTATGGACAGGGACGGTGGTACAGACAGATTCTACCAACGGGGTAGAGCATCAGGGGTTGCATTGCACACAGTTCAAATTTTGGGATACCCCGCAACGGGTTGAAGCCGTTGTACTTGGTAAATGTGCAAACTTAGGGTGCATTGCATCAGGGTCTTCCAGTTGTGCATTGCCCGATGTGCAGAATCCGGAAGTCTTGCACCGGGTTTATCTTGTTGCGCATCCCATTGCTTCCTGAGGGGGTACCTTACCTTGACTACTTTCTTCCAGCCTCATTCCATTCACTTGACTAATCCTTCCTCATACCTTGGTTACTTGAAAAAACACCTGAAAATGCAAAGAAATATAGAGCCCTAGTCTAATGCATCCTAAGCCTAATATGAGATGAATTCCTAAGAAAACATGTTAAATTAAATCTTAACTATCGTGTAAGCGTATGCGAATGGAGTGCAAAATGCAGAGGTATCAACACCCCCAAACTTAGCTTCTTGCTTGTCCCCAAGCAAAGAAACTAGTACAAGGGATGAAGAAGAGATAAAATACACACAAGTGAAGTCCGAGATACTATCTAAAAGAGTTTAACCCGATGTTTATGCCTACAATTTTAAAGTACAACAAAGTTCTCACTTACTCAAAGAAGCGTTAGCCACTAATCATCATATCACCAAATGGAACTAGCCTTGAAATCCTATAAAATCAAATCATTTTTCCCTTTTCACATTCACTAAAAGAACTTAAAAACATGGATCTCATTCAAGTTAATCAATCGAATTCATTTGGGTAAAGGTAAGACTTTCAAGCAAGCTAAAAATGAGCTCAAGATGACGGGATAACGGTTCAAAGGTCTTGATTCCGATCCTAGTCTACCCTTTTCCAAGGCTTTTCTTTGCCTTTCTTACTAACCTTCCTTTTTCATCTTCTGTCATTCTTCACATGGGGTTCTTCTTCACCTTTGGCGCTGTCTTTTGGCTTTGGAATCTTCTCTTTCTTTGTGGTGTCTTATGGTTTCACCTTTTGTGACGATGGCTTGCTTTGATTTCTTTGTTTTTGGCCATTTCTGTTATTAGTTTGATTGCCTTTCTTTCTGGGAATTGAGCCTCCGTTTGATTTTCCCTTGCCTTGTTATACACTCCCAACTCTTCTCGCTTAAGAACTCTTTGCCTCCATTTTTCTTCACGGCATTTTTAACTTCATCGAGAATAGACATTAAGACCCCCCTCCTAAGCTACCCAAGGATTTCCTAAACCTAAATCAGTTCAAAATGGGAATCAATATCTACATGCAAATTAATTCTTGTCGGTCTAAACCTAACACGTTTTGCGTAAGAAAATTCGAAAGTGAAGACGCCTCACATACTCTCGCAAAAGTGTTTATAGTGTAAAAGAAAGCTCCAGGCTAGGGGAGTGGTGAAGCTTCTTGGACTAACAAGAGTAGTAAAATTTTGAGAAAGTAGTCCAGGTGTAAAAATCCATGAAATCCGATTTTCAAAACAAGAGATGTGATAATTCCTATGCACCTTTATGGTTCAAGTTATTAAGGGAAAAATTCAAATCAATGCATATTCAGTCAAGGCTAAATTCTAAAAACACGTATTCCAAAAAGTGGTGCTACCTTAGTTTCAGCTTAATACTAAGTGCACTAAACAACTCAAGACATAAGCGTAGGTTTATAAACTTTAAAATGACAATCTTCAAGGACTTCTCAGTGTGTGAATGCTAAAATTCCATGATCTTATATGAATGCATCCTAAAATCAAATCTAATCATACTGAATGCGACTATATGCTCCTCTTTTTGTTGAAAATATTTCTAAATTTCCAAACTTTTATTGATTTTTCAATGCATATAGATGAATGAATGAATCGTAATCTAAATGTAATGCAATGAGTATATACTACACCAAACTTAAATCACACGGTCCCTTGTGTGATAAAGATGAGAAAGAGTATGAATTGTCTTAATCTAAATGTGATGTTACTTCTTAACCTACACATGCATATTTACAAAACAAAAACCTTGTGGGGGTTTCAGAATTGACCTGATGGTGCGGACATAGTGTCCCCACCGATGGAGAGGGATGGATTGCTGGAGATGGGGGTCGGTGTCCTAACCGCCTTTCTTTTCCTTGTCCTGGAGGCTGGTCCCTGGTGCGATAACGTTGGTGGTTCCACCACCGGTGCTAGTATTTGGTGCGATAACCTTGGTGGTTCCACCAACGGTATGGAACTCGTTGATTTCCTTCTCGTCTGTCCCACAGTGTTAACTTTCTCGGAGTCTCCTTCTCCTTATTCCTGTTCATCATTCTCATCATACCATCGTGAGATGACGATCCCTTTAACATAGAAGTAAGATTTGTGACCTGATTTTTTACCCCTTTCGCTCCTTTCACTAACCGCTTGATGGTGCGATCTTGCCACTTGTTCCACCTTTGGTGGAGGTCGATGTGCTAGTTCACCTTTTTGAGGGAGTGATGACTCCCCTTAAGTTATGTGCCATCTTTAGCCATTCTCAATAGGCCCACCATTCCATCATCAATAAATTCTCTTTCCTTTAGGTTCACGGTGCTAGATTCCTTTCTACCAAAGAACGTATGAGCAATGGCCTTGTGCATATACCTCAAGGCGGGTGTCTGATTTTGGTGCTTTTCATTACATCGTGCTTGTACTTTCCTACAGCAATGGTGTCCCACAGTGCACTTAGCTCTGCCTTTGGTATGTTCAAACCATCCCGCCTCATCATAATGCTACGGAAACCGAGGATGGCTACAAGCTTGAGGAAGCCCATTTGGTAGTTGTTGCTCCCGTACTTGAACCTGATGTATCTATCTTCTTCTTGGATGTAGTTGTTATCTTCTTGCTCATGGGCATAGAACTTCAAGTCCAGGGTTGCAAAGAATTGGAAGGGTAGGCGGTGACCATGAACTTCTTCAGCCCCAGCTTGTCGAATAGGATTTGGGAGTCTTCGATGATGTCGAGTTCTTCCATTTACCTTTTTGTGTTTGCAACAGGGTGAACCCGATGTGGCTGCCTGTTGTGATAGGATTGGTGCTACTTGGCTCAGTATTTGATCTGCCTCGATGGTCCTCGTTCGGCCAAAGTCACCTGATGCGTGTTGAGCATTTATTTCTCCGAGTTTAACTAGATATGGGTGATGTCCGGTTTGGGTACAGGACACAACTGGGTCATCCTGTTGCAAGTCGCCTGTTGTGCACCAAATAAGATCTGCAAAACGGATTCTTTCTGTTGTGACTTACTCCTCCATGATCTCTTTCCCTACATCATAACTCTTTATGGCAAGTCGCAGTTCTTAAAAAAGATCTCATGAAAACTAGAAATAGGCATTAATATTCACAAGGATAAGTTTGAGGTGCCTCCCAAGAGCGCTTGTTTTAAATCAGTAAACTTAATTTTTTCTTTGCTTAATGTTCAACTAAGATAGGGGGATGTGCACTCCTTGATCCTATAAGGGATCCTCAACCTTCTCAGTAGACGAAACAAAGCTAGCTAGGGACTTATGAAGAGCTTTCCCATGGCTTATCTCATTCCCATGTTCATAGGTCAATGCGGTTTGTTTCTTAACCGTGAGGTAAGCAAATGGGTTAGCCTTTCCCTTGCATCTGTATTTGAATACCTCCATAAGTTGAAAACATAGGTTTGAGAGCCATACCTTTCAAGGACTCGTTGAGTGAGAGCCTTTGTTTCTCGTTCTTTTCACACAAAAAAATCCTTGACCAGCGTCTCCTCCTACTCCCTGGTTGTTTCCTGGAATATGTTATTTAGGCCGGCTCCATGAAAGCTCTCCCCATCATAACAAATCATCAGGAAAGGGTCTTTCTTTTCTTGTGTTGGGTCTGCAGGTCTTAAGGAGTTGGCATGATCTTTGCTATCCTCGTTGCAGCTGCTAGGTATGAACCTCATTATCTTGCTCTCGGTCAATCGAAGCTCCACTACACCACTCCTGCAGACAATCACACATCTAGCTGACTCTAGAAACGGCGTTCCCAGTAGTAGCATTTCGGCGTCTTGGTTCATTTCCATTACCAACAAGTCCAACGGAAACAAGACATTGTCAATCCTTAGTGGGATGTCTTCAAGAATCCTTAAGGTTCTGCTCACACTACAATCAGATAGGGCCAATTCTCTGTTGCTCTCCAGAAACCTATTGTGGCCGAGACGTATAGTTGTGGATATGGACATTAGGTTAATGCTTGCTCCAAGGTCACATAGGCACTCTTCGAAATGGATGTTTCCCACCTTGCAAGTTTTTTTCACAAAAAGGGTTCCTCTTTAGAGCTTCCCCCGAACTCTGACATGTTTCTTTCAATGGCAGCGCTTGCTTCCGCATAGAGCTGGGCCTTTGGGGTTAAGCGAAATGTCGGGACTTCTTTATCTTTGGCCATGCTGGTAAGCTTCTCTTCTACCAAATGTAAGGTCTTTATCAATTTGGCTTCCTTCTCTTCTAATGTCAGCTCTCTCTTTCTATGCAGGCAAAGTATATGGGGGTTGTATGCTTCAGCTTTTTTCTTTGTAACAAAGCTTCGGAAGTTTGCATAACTTGACCCACGTTTTGCTTAAATCTCTCTCCCCCCCCCCACTTGAGACCTCGATGTCCTCATCGATTCGTGTGTGCGGTGTAAGTGTTAAGGTGAAGTGTGGTTCATGTTGTGTATAGAAATTGACCATTTGGCAATACTCCTTTGGGTTTATGTATGATGGCTTTTCCAGGAAGCTTTCCGGGCTGAGAAGAAGATGTTATACCCTTGTTGATCTCCAAAGTCTTAACTCGTGCAGCCAGAGCATCTATCTTCTCTGTGAGCTCAGTATTTAGCCCATCAATTTTGTTATGGACATCGGAAAAGTGTTTGTTCATGTCCGTTTCGATGTGTTTCTGGTCTTGAAGGAGTTGCTTGAGGCTGGCTTCTAAGTCGAAGCCATGCTCCTGCGGTTGAGTAGCTGGAGGTTGTTGGAAACCGGGAGGGATGAATGCTTGTTACCGTGATTTAAAATTGCATTGTAAAGGGTTGCGTGGGGCAAACCCTTGTTGGTTGTTGTATTTGATGAATGGCTTTTGTCCACCGGTTTGTTGAGTGTATGTTTGGTCCTGGGGATTAGCAATGATTGGGTTTCAGTATGATTAGTTCTGATTGGGTCACCAGTTGTTGTATCCGCCTTATGCATTGAAGTAAGCCAAGTCTTCATACTGTATTTCTTCACCCTCTTGTTGTTGTAGCAACTCGCCTACATAATGTATCTCCTTTTCAGTAACTTGACCAAGAAGTATACTATCATTTAACTCCTTTATCTGCTTCTTGTTTGAGTCCACTTCATCCTTTGTGCGGTGGTTAGATCGGTTGTAGTCCTCATTGTATGTGGAGACACTTTGTACCCGATTTTCAACCAATTCTAACCTTCTTCGACATCCTTACCGAGGAAATTACCATTCTGATCTTAGGCAAGGCAGTGCGGTAGAGAGTGCTAAACAACGATTTTTGAGTGAATACATAGTGAGGGCACTGCATCGTGTACCCTTTGAAGTGTTCCCAAGCATCCCCAAAGCTCTCGTTGGGTTTTTGTATGAAACCGCTGATCTCATTACGAAGTCTTGCAGTACGTGTGGTGGAGATAATTTTTGAGGAATGCCTTCTTGCAATCGTCCCATGAGGTAATGCATCCCTGAGGTAAAGTCTTTCCCCAAGCGTGTGCCTTGTCTCCTAGTGAGAATGGGAATAGTCGGAGCTTAAAACCATCTTCGCAGACTCCGTTGATCTTTGTAATGGAAAAGATGTGGTCAAAGTTGTCCAAGTTGTCTTGAGGGTCTTCGCGTGGCAGGCCGAAGAGTCGGTTCCCTTGAACCATGTAAATGAGATCACTTTTGATCTCGAATATATTGTTGGCAATCGAAGGTGGTTGGATGCCGTGGCGGTTGCTAGCTGTATTTGGTGCATCACCGGCTCGAATCTGACGAGGGCGTCATTTGCATGAGGTTGTGCACCAGAAAATTTGTGGTCGTGGAACGGCCTCTTCCCGTTGTGGTGGTGGGAGGTTTTGTTGTGTAAGTGGTTTTGGGAATTCATCAACATTCGGGAGAGGTTTTCCAATGATCGGTGGGCTGATTGGTTCGTTCATCGTCTCGATGTGAGGATTTGCTCCTTTCCGTCTAGATGACTGTCGTAACGATCGTTCGAGCTGTTTGATTTCTAAGACTGGTGGTATGAGATGTTGACTATCGTGAGATGTGATGTTCATTCAAGACCTACAATCACAAAAATCACACAAGAAAGGATGGAATTTTGTTAAAGAAAGGTAAGGGTCTATCCTTTAGATGGTTAAGAACCAAAATGATCAATCTTTCCCCTAATGGCAACGGCGCCAATGGACAATTTCTTTTTAAGCAGTGCACATAACAACTATAAACTGTTGCAGTATAGTGTTAATGGTGTCAATCCACTAGGGGGCATATGATGCAATCCGATTGTTAATAACGATCAAACTGAAACCAGAAATAAAGTGAAGTGAGAAATCTATTCAAAGAAAGAGTCTTGTGTCACTCAAAACTGAAGTATGAGACCATTGACAAATTTCTATGTAATTCTTCGAACTAAGTAAGAAAGGAATAAACTATAATGCTAATGGAGGGTCCTTAATGGTTTATCTATGGAGATCAGAAGGTCGTTGAGGTCGATACCAAATCGGAATGACAATCTCAACAAGTAAAGACTTGGAGCTTGATTCTTTGGTAAGAGGCTTTTAGCTAGATTCTCCCATGGTGTTTGGGTAGAATCCTCTTTAACCCGGACCCGCAAAAGATAGCTTTTTTCTAGTGATGGTGTAAGGGGCCAAGCCTTCATTTCCTACCTCGTTGAACCGTGGAGTCCCTTATCTGGCTAGTTTCCTAGGTAAAGGAGACTCCACCTGCTCAAACGGTTCGGGCTAAACTTCAAGACTGGTTTTCTCTATGAGAAGCCTATGAACTCGGCTTGGTTGAGCAGGCTAAAACAATAATTAAGAAGTGTAAGAGAAGAAGAATCCTTGGTTGAAGCTTAGAACCGAATGGAATGTCAGTCAAGACTCCTCTTTTCTCCTTCAACAATCAAGAAAACCCAAGATGACTACTCACTATCCATGGAAAGAGTTTCAAAATCCATGAGGATGAGATATTCTTTCATTGTTAGCTAAATTCAGAAATTAAAGATATAGAGTAAAACAATAATTGACGATACCGAAAATAAAACTTAGATTAAAAGATCTACTTCAAATGGACATGAGAACTAAGCTCCCAACAGCTTTGATGGTAGTAAAATGTTCGACAGACAAACATAAAGAAAACAAAACGAGAGAATAAAAGAGATGATCTAAAAATGGCTGCTTTGATTTTGAGGATGATGTGGTTTTATAGGCGCGAGTGTGAAACCCTACCGGGACCACTTTGGCCGCGTGATGAGCTGGCTTTTTTGTGTAGTGCGAGACTTGGTATGGACAGGGAAGGGGGTACGGACAGCTTCTCGCACCAGGGTAGAGCATCGGGGTTGCGTTGCATAAAGTGCAAACTTTGGGATCCTGTGCAACGGGTTGAGCCGTTGTACTTTGTTGATGTGAAAACTTGAGGCGCACTGCATCGGATCGGGGTATTCCTGTTATGCATTGCACGATGTGCAGAATCAGGGAGTCTTGCACCGGGTTGATCCTGTTGTGCATCTTGTTGCTTCCTGAGGATGTACCTTTCCTTGACTTCTTTCTTCTGGCCTCATTCCATTCGCTTGGCTTCCTCATACCTTAATTACCTGAAAAATACCCCACAATGCAAAGAAATGCAGAGTCCTAGTCTAATGCATCCTAGGCCTAGAATAAGATGAATTCCTAAGAAAAACATGTTAAATTGAACCTTAACTATTGTGTAAGTGTATGCGAATGGAGTGCAAAATGCAGAGTTAATAGGAATTTTGGTGGACATGATATTTTGTGAGATCCTTTGAAGGATGGGCGTTAGTTTATATGACCTCCGACCAAACCCAAGATCGTTGACCGGATTCACTGGTGAAGTGACCATGATGGACTGAACAATCCGACTTCCAGTCAATGCTGGCAGAATCACGAAGTTTGTAAATTTCTCGGTGGCCAACCATCCCGCAATCTACAATGTCATCATGGAAACCCCATGGATCAACTCGATGCGCGCTGTGCCGTCGACGTATCACTTGTGTCTTAGATTTCCAATCTCCAAGCAGAATTTATACTATCTGGGGAAACCAGAAGGAGTCACAGATCTGCTTCTAAGCCGAGCACAAGCTCCGAAATCCGACCACCAAAGGATGATCCAAAGCGCAAGAAAGCGGATGCGAGAGTTCAGTCACAAGCTAAGGCCCCCAAGACCAAAAAAGGCGAAAATAATGACAAGTCAGAGAGGATACAATCCGTGAAAGATGGACATATTCCCGAAGAGACGATGATTACCAAAAAAGCATCTCTGAAGTAGCAGAAGTCACGACAGACGATGCTACTTCAAAAGACTAGTCAAGAATGGTCTTAAAAAAATGGGTAACTACGGGTTGCTTGATCGTTCTCTCAACAGTGTACGTAGGCAGCTCGCCTCAAAAACGAGTTCAACCACCCTCTCTTAAATAGGGGGGGGGGGTGATACAATCAGAGAAAGCAACACTGGACCATGTGAACACGGATAGGTCAAGAACCTAAGAAGGAGGATCCGCCCGAACAACTGGATGTTGAACAACAGATTTATCAACCAAAAGGGAAAGGGAAGGCGATCGATGAAGCCAGATCAGTGTTGGAATGGGACAAATCTGAAGATAAGCAGGAGCTGAGCACTTTCGACCATGCCACAGACGATCGCGACCAACCACGACCACAAAACCAGCATTTCAGGAGTCCACGACCTAAAGATAACTTTGCCGACCGGTCTCGTGTTATTTAACATTGAAGTGGGTCTTCTGAGGTAATTGGTCAAGGAGGATTACCTATGACTCAGACCAGAATAGAAGATGGTCAAACCAATCCACTCATGCACCGTACCGGACAGTCCGATTCACCCGATATGAAGGTTTTCGAGTTTTCACCCAGACCAATGACTAGATCACGGTGCAAGCTTCTTCATGAAGCTGTCACACGGTTCTTGGCTCGAGATCTTGCTGAGGAATCCAACTTTGTTCGTGTCAAACCTCATTTGCCGGGTTTCGAATCTGTGTTGATCGCGGATGGAGATGACGGTCCGGCCATGCTGATCCATCCAGCCAAACATGTGAACTGGCAGCTCAAGGGTTATTCTTAACATTTATTTTAGTCTTAGTCAAATGGGAGATTTCCTAAGAGTTTTATGTTATTTCTTGCATGCAAGCTTAATAGTATAAGTATTGTATAGTATTGGCCATTTTGACACCTTTTTTGTTTTTTGATCTTTAATCAATTGGTGTCTTTTGAGATTTAATCTCTTGTTCTTCATGAGCAATCTGGTTGTCTTGTGTGTAACATTCCAAACAACTTCCCCATAACCAGCGTCTTGGTGAGTCATATCCAAGGTTGGCTAAAGGTTTATAATATCAGATGACTTTCCCATCTTCACACGGTCCAAAAAATCCATCCAGCTCACTGAAGTGCTTGTGGCCTTCTCGGTTCATATCCATCAAACAAATACCATTTCATGAAGTGATTTCATAGGGAAGTTTGTCTCAAGTGGTATCAGAGGATTCTTGAATGGGTGTTTTCATTCTTCACATCTTCCACATTCTAGAAATAATCTCTTAAACACCTCTTCTCTGTCTATCTAGAATCAGGGATCCAGGCCAGTTTTGTTTGTCATTTTTTGTATTAAAATAAAAATAAATAATTGATCTAAGGGCTGAGGAGGAATCCAGTCTTGAATTGGTTAAAGCGGAACCCTACCAAAAATCTTGCAATCTCTGTATCTTATTTCTTGGGGAGTTTGGCTTGCGAACCACCGGATTTGATTGGGTTGCTTGCCTAGAACAATCGAATGATCTTTCAAGTGAAACACCTATACTGAAAAGAAAACGTGTGAGAGATGGTTTAGCTTTATCTGTTTTCTAAAGTGATTTCAGGAAACCATGGAAAGAAATCAACGCGAACGGGTGGAAGAAGCTTCTGGTTTATCTAATATCATAATGAGGGCACTAACTTGTGAATTCAAGCGTTTCATAAATGTAGGAATGGAGGGCTGCACACACGGAACAGCTGGGTCAGCAATCTAAACAAGTCATCGCGCCTAATAGGAGGAACAGAACACGGAACAGATCAGTTCATGATGAGGAAGATGAAGGAGAGATCTCTTCCGGTGTCAGCCAAAGGAGGCCTTAAATGAAGCAACCATTCCGGGGAAGAGAAGCTGATAATCCCTTTTCTAGGGAAGATAGAAGAAGATCAGAAGATAACCTTGTTGGGCTGAAACTTAAAATACCTGCCTTTCATGGTAAGAATGATCCAGATGCCTTCCTTGAATGGGAGAGAAAAATCGAGCTTGTCTTCGATAGCCAAAATATCTCAGACCGCAAAAAGTTTAGTCTTGCTGCCACTAAATTTTATGGCTGTGCACTTAACTGGTGGGATCAGCTCGTGACTAACAGGAGAAGAACAGGTGAAGAACCGCTTGTTGATTGGACTGAACTAATTACTCTTATGAGAAAACTTATTTTCCTAACTCATTACCTCAGAGAACTTCATCAAAGGCTGAGGCGTCTGACCTAAGGAATCAAAAGTGTTGATGATTATTTTCAGGAAATGGAAACCCTGATGATGAAAACTGATACAGATGAAGATCCGGAAGACAATATGGCTCGGTTTCCTAGTGGACGAAACCGTGAAATCCAAGACCGCATGGAGTTACAGGAGTATGACAGCTTGGAGGAGAGGCTTCACAAAGCAATCTTAGTGGAGCAGCAAGTCAAAAGAAAGACTTACTCACGTCCTACCTTCTCTAGAATTTCAAAACCGGTTTATCAGGACAAAGTTAAAATCCAGGCCAGAACACACTCAGACTTTAAAGCTAATCCGGTTGTTGTTGTTGACAAACCAAAGCAGGAAGCAGCTCCAGGACGAGCAAGAGATATAAAATACTTCAAATGCCATTGGTTAGGCAATTATGCAAACAAATGTCCAAACAACCGAGTGATGATTCTACTTGAAAACGGTGAAATAGCGTCAGAAGCTGAGAAAGAAGACACGGGGCCTATCTTTTATGAAGCAGAGGAAGAGGAAGATTTAGATATGTTGGCAGAAGGAAGACTCTTGGTGACCAGGTGTGCACTCAATGTCTATACCAAACTTGATGAGAAAGCTCAAAGAGAAAATATTTTTTCACTAATGTTGCTAGTGAGACGGTTGTCAGGAAACTAGGGCTGGAAGTGAAGAAGAATCCGAGACCCTATAAGCTGGAATTGATTAATGATGAAAGTTAAATAATAGGCTGAGGTGTCGATAACTGTTGGGCGCTATGAGGACAAAATTCTCTGTGATGTTCTGCCTATGGACGCCAGCCACATCTTACTTGGACGACCGTGGCAATTCGACAAAAGGGTAATACATGATGGCTACACAAACCGCCATTCATTTGAGCATCATGGCAAGAAGATAACCATTGCACCACTATCACCTCAAGAAGTTCATGAAGATCAGGTTCAAATGAAGAAGAGTCGTGAACAAGACAAGGGTAACTCTGAGCCTAAAAAAAAGAAATCCAATTTCTTTGCCAAAGCAAGTCAGGTTAGGAAAAGTCTTTGCTCACAACAATCTATGATTCTGATTATGTTCAAAGAATCACTGATTCTCACAACTGACATGACACCGGAGCTTCCGAGTGACCTCAAAGACCTATTACAAGACTTGAGTGATGTCTTTGTAACGTCGCAAACTCCCACTAAAGCCCTGAGTATGGACCATGAGGCCAGAGGGAAGGACCGGGTCAAAATACCTTGGTCGTAAGGGGCATGGTCCGGAAGGGTGATGGCCGGTAAGGACGTTGGTTCTCATCCGAGCTAGGGACAATGGGAAATAGCTAGACCCGAGTAAACCATCAGCTGAGGATAGCTGGGGCAGCTCACGGTCCAGTAGGGACAGTGACACTGGTTCAGCTCACGGCCAGCTCGGCCAGCTGGAGGGAGTGACCAGCAGCTGGGGCCAGCTGGTGACCAAGTGAGCTAGCTGGGTAAGCTAGTGGCCGGGGAGTGTCAGTCACCTCCGGAGGTGAGCTGGTGCGACAGTGGAAGGGGTGTGAGTCTGAAAGGGCATGGGGAAAGGGTGCCTGGTCGAAGGGTCACCACAAACCACGGCAACCTTTCCCGAATGGATGCAACCATTCGCTGGTGCCTGTTTGACAGGCCAAGGCCTCCCCTATAAATACCAACCCCCACGCCTTGTTTCTGGCATGAGTTCCTGGAGAGGAAAAGTCGTAGTAAGAAAGAAAATAGAGATAAAACCGATTGCGATCGGAAAGTGAGAAAGAGAGAGACTGCAACCGGGAAAGATGTCCGGGGAAGAGGAAGTTCTGACCGTCGACAAAGGGAAAGACCCTGTCAATGCTGATCAAGTCCCAAAGGTATGTCCGACTAACCCATGTCTAACCGTCGATCCTGGACAGTCGGTGAAAACCGTTGCGATCCCGGAACCAGACTGATTGGGCCGTGTCTCACAACCTTTGTCTTGTCTCCCTCTCTACCTTTCTTTACGGCTGATCCCATGAGTCTTTGGCCTCGGCCAGACTCATGTGTAAGCTATTTTTCGGGGCTTGGGTTGCGGGATGACACCGAATGGGTCTATGTGAATGGGACGAGGGTCGGGTCTCATAATTGCACTGGATAGGACTAAGAGCCTATTCGGGTGAATCCTTAATGGACCCCTTGGCCATGCATAGAACTAACGGGTGCCATTTGTGGACACAACCCAGAAACTCGCTGGTTGCCTATGGGAAATCGTCTGGTTCGTAATTTACCCAGACGGGACGGTCGGTTGGGCCTATGGTCGGATAGACACGACCTGGGAACCATCGCGTCCGTTTGGCGAGTTGCACCTTTTGGTGGCAAAAAGCCTTACGGTCGGTCACTTCTGGATAGGGCGAACCGGTGCGGGTGCGTAAGCGTACCTTGGGCTTGCTAATGCGTGTCCTCGGCCGGTAAAACCTGTTTGGTCGGTGAGCCTGGTCCGCTTGTAAACCATTGCGACTGTTCAGCGAATTGCACCCTTTGGGTCAATTGCCATCACGGCCGAGTCCGACTAGGACCTACAGAACCGGTGTGAGTGTCGGCATGCCTTGGTCAGTGGGGGCGGTTGGTCTTAGGATGTCTTAGGATAGGCTTCGGCTATACTAACGGGCATAAGGGTTCTGGGAAGTATATGCATAGTTCGGTTACGGACTAGTCCGCTCACTGACGTGCTTATATCTTTTCAGGACGTGAGGTTAGTCCGAGTATGGACCAAGCCTAGGTGCACGGTCCGGCGGCCCCCTGATGATGTGTGGTGTGTGTTAGGAACTCTGGATATAATAGGGTTGGTCCATGTAAAGCCTTCGGGAAAAGTTAGGATGATGTATCGTATCCTTATAATATCAATAAGAGTTTCCTTTTTACTATCTATCTCTTTTAAATTCCGCAATAATGGTAGATAGAGGAACCTCCTGGAATAGTATGGTTAAGTTGTTTGGATAGGGCCTTAGTCTCACGGAGACTAAGAAGTGGGACAACCGATCCGGGTCATGTATCCGGGTTGGGGTGTTTCAAGTTGGTATCAGAGCATGCTTGATTCTAGGACAGTGAGGCTATGGGAAAGTACACACACACACGTCAGGCGCCGAAGGACTAGTGTTAGGTTTTCTTGTTTTCCCTTGGTTTAATAGGTTATTAGACGATTCTAATGTACTCTGAACTTGTAGGGAGAGAAAACCAAATCCTCGAAGAGGAGGAAGTCTAAGAAAACCACCTTGGAGATTACTTTAGCAGGAGTAGAAGTTCCAACCAAGTGGTTAATGACCCGACTGGACCTGTGGTCGGGAATAGGAATACCGGTACGGTACTTCCATCCGCATCCACTCAGACCCGGACGGGAGTGGTCGGGATTGAGCATGTGGAAGATGAGGAAATGGCCGAGTCATCCAACATGGAACGGGACCATGTTGGTAAGGACACCGGGGCTGATGGTATAAACCAACCCGCAATTCTTTCTACGGAAGAGATGTGGGCAGTCCTGAAAACGGTAATGACTCAGATGACCACATTGACTCAGATCCTCACCCTGGCTGAGAATCCTACCGTGGGTCAGTCCACGGGAAAGGATATTACCAGAGTTCTGAAAGGGGCCCAGCAAGTCGAGGATGAGGACGTGGTTGAAATAAACCCGCCTTGTGTGGTCCGTAGAGTGGACTATTTAAGTCTGCTGGATCACATTTCCCGTTTGGGAACACAACACTTCAAGGGGAGGATAGAACCTGTTGAAGCGGATGAGTGGAGGAGGCGTCTGGTACGGAACTTCAGCTCGACCCGATGTCCTGAGGACTACAGGAAGGACATAGCAGTCCATTTCCTGGAAGGGAATGCCCATAACTGGTGGCTTACTGTGGATAAGCGCACTGGGGGCAAGCTAACGTCTTTTGCGGAATTTGAGTCAGAATTCAACCGCAAATACTTTCCCATCGAGGCATGGGATTGGATGGAAAGTAAATTCCTTGAACTCACCCAAGGCCGGAGAACGGTACGGGAATATGAGGAGGAAGTTAACCGTCTACGTAAATACGTAGGATGGTAATTTGAGGAGGAGTCTTCCCAGGTCCAGAGGCTTTTCCGTGGACTTAAGGTCAACCTCCGGGTCCACTGTGCGGCACGGAAGTTTGCTTCCGTATCAGATCTAGTGGAGAGGGCTGCTTTGCTTGAGGTCATCCTGGCAGAGGAAAGCTGGGAGAAGGATGGCCCGGGGCCATCCGATTGCCCCAGTTGCGGCCGAAAGCACTATGGAATGTGCTGGAGGGCAATGGGTGTGTGTGCCAAGTGCGGCAGGATGGACCATTATGTCTTGAACTGCCCTAGGCTGAGAGAAGGGATGACCAGTGAATCGGGTAAGAGCTGCTATCACTGCGGTAAGACCGGGCATTTTGCAAGGGAGTGTCCCAGGCAGCAAGGGGGTAGGCAGGAAAACCCGAAAAGTAATCCTGGAGGGGCAGCTCCTGTGGCTCAGGCCGCAAGGCCATCCTGGACGCCACAGGTTTACGAGCTTTCTAAGGATACTGGGGAAGCCAGTACCTTCAACGCAATCACTGGTACGTTATGACCCGAGCCTAGTCTTGAAGATTCAATGCATTGCATTAGAATAATGATAGGGGGTAGAAATCCTTAGCATTCTGGGAATGTGTAGGGACCCTGAATGTAAGTGGTGTCGAGGCACACACCTTATTTCATTCCGGGGCTACACATAGTTTTGTGAGTCCGGAATTGATATTAAGGGGAAAGCTCAGGATGGAGGCCACCATGGAAGGCAGCATAGTTAATGCGGCCGGTGGCCAAATTATGCTTCCCAGGGGCTGATGAGAAATGCTCCGGTCCTTGTTAAAGGAACCGAAATGCCTGTTGACCTGATAGTCATCGAACTCAAGAATCACGAGGTGATCTTGGGGATGGACTGGTTGGGAAGATACAAGGCGACTCTTGACTGCCACCGGGGACGTGTGCGGTTTGAGAGGGATGAGGGGACGTGGAATCCTAAGGGATCCGACCAATCTCGGGAAGATTGTGGTTCCGGCCATTCAAGCAGAGAGGATGTTGATGAAGGGGTGCGAGGCATACTTGGCCACCATCAACATCTCGGAATTGGGAAAGGAGGCCGAGATGGATACCATACCGGTTGTCAGGGAGTTTGGGGATGTGTTCCAGTCCTCGACCGGCTTGCCACCTGATACGGCGGATCCATTCTCCATCGCACTGGAACCAGGTACGGCACTACTCTCTAAGGCTCCTTATAGAATCGCTCCAGCCGAAATGGCTGAGCTTAAGATGCAGTTAGAGGAACTGTTTGAGAAAGGCTTTATAAGGCAGAGTAGTTCCCCTTGGGGAGCACCGGTCTTATTTGTCAAAAAGAAGGATGGGAGTTTCCGGTTATGCATAGATTACCGAGGTATAAACCGGGCTACTGTGAAGAACAAATACCCGTTACCTCGGATATATGAACTGTTAGACCAACTCAAGGAGGCGGCCTGGATCTCTAAAATAGATCTAGCATCCAGATACCATCAAATTCCTATCGCCCCTGAAGATGTCAGGAAGACCGCATTTAGGACCAGGTATGGCCATTATGAGTTTGTTGTCATGACATTTGGCCTTATTAATGCTCCTGCGGCCTTCGTGAAAATGATGAATGAGGTTTTATGGGTCATCTTCATTGATGACATACTTGTCTATTCAAAAACGGAAGCCGATCATCAGGAACTTCTGAGGGCGCTGCTGGAAAGGTTGAGAGAGCACAAGCTCTATGGCAAGCTGAGTAAATGCAGCTTCTGACAGAGGACCATCGGGTTCCTGGGACATATTGTCTCAGAACAAGGTGTGTCGGTAGATCCGGATAAGGTCAAGGCCATTAATGAATGGCCCAGACCGAAGAATGCCACGGAAGTAAGGAGCTTCCTGGGGCTGGCCGGATACTACAGAAAGTTTGTGAACGGTTTTGTAAGTATGGCTAAGGCCATGACTGTGCTAACCGGGAAGGGAGTAAAATTTGTGTGGTCGAAAGCTTGTGAGAAGAGTTTTACGGAACTCAAAGAGATGCTGACCAAAGCACCGGTCTTGGTCCTGCCAGAGGCCAACGAACCATACACGGTGTACACGGAGGCTTCCATCACAGGCTTGGGGTGTGTCCTGATGCAGAAGGATCGAGTAATCGCTTCTGCATCCAGGCAACTCCGGAAACATGAGGGAAACTACCCCATACATGATTTGGAGATGGCGGCAGTGGTGTTTGCCTAAAAGATTTGGAGATCCTATCTTTACGGGGCTAAGGTACAAATCAATACCGCCCATAAAAGTTTGAAATATATGTTCATGCAGCCCGAACATAATTTAAGGAAGAGGAGATGGATGGAGTTGGTGGCTGACTATGATCTCGACATAGCCTATCATCCGGGGAAAGCCAACTCTGTGGCCGATGCGCTAAGCAGGAGGAGGACAGAGATGGAAGTCAGGAAAGATACGGAAGTTCTGGTCAATATGATCGGAACACTAAATATGAATGCCTTGTACACCGATGTTGAACCTCTAGGCCTAGGAGCGGCGGACCAGGCCGATTTGCTCATTCGAATTAAGATTTCTCAAGGGAAGGATGAAAATCTTAAGAAAGTGTTGAGCAATGACAAGGCAGAGTACCAAAATTCTAACAACGGGACCATCGTGGTCCATGGAAGGGTTTGTGTACCAGATGATAAGCTGTTGAAAGAAGAGATCTTAAAAGAGGCACACCAATCCAAATTCTCCATACTTCCCAGGCTCAATAAGATGTACCGTGACTTGAAACGGTACTACCATTGGGTCGGTATGAAACGGGATGTGGCCGAGTGGGTCTCGCGTTGTCCAATATGTCAACTGGTCAAGGCAGAACATCAGGTGCCGAGTGGGTTGCTACAAAGCCTACCCATCCCGGAATGGAAGTGGGAACATATCACAATGGACTTTGTGACTGGGTTGCCCACGACCAAGACCAAAATGGATGCGGTCTGGGTGGTTGTAGATCGACTCACTAAGTCCGCTCATTTCACAGCCATCAAGAAAACTGATGGAGTGGAGAAGTTGGCGGGGAAGTACATCAATGAAATCGTAAGACTTCATGGTGTACCGGCCAGTATCGTCTCGGATAGGGATGGCCGTTTCACTTCACACTTCTGGCAGGCAGTCCAGAAGGCTTTGGGAACAAAGGTGATTATGAGTACGGCCTATCATCCACAGACTGACGGTCAGTCAGAAAGAACCATACAAACCTTGGAAGAGATGTTGAGAGCCTGCATCCTAGAGTGGGGAGACTCTTGGGAAAGGTACTTACCTCTGGCTGAATTTGCTTATAACAATAGCTATCAGTCAAGTATAGACATGTCCCCTTATGAGGCATTGTATGGGAGGCTGTACCGAACCCCATTATGCTGGACCCAAGTAGGGGAAAGAAGCATAATAGGTCCGGCCATTGTGGATGAAACTACCGAGAAGATCAAGTTCCTCAAAGGAAAATGAAAGAGGCATAGGACCGGCAGAAAAGCTATGCGGACAGAGAGAGTAAAAACCTCGAGTTCCAGGAAGGGGACTGAGTCTGCCTCAAGATGAGCACCTTCAAGGGACGGGCTAGAGTATCGAAACGGGGCAAGTTAGACCCGAGATACCTAGGACCATTTAATGTCTTGAAGAAGATCAGAACGGTGGCCTATAAGTTAGACCAACCGGTGGAAATGGAAGCATTTCCCGATGTGTTCCATGTTTCCCAACTCCACAAATACTTATCTGACCGGGATGTACTCGAACCTGAGTTGCCACCGGATCTAAAACCAAATCTGAGCTTGGAAACATGGCCGGTGAGGATTGAGGACCGGATGGAAAAGGCAACCAGGAAGAAAACTGTTCCTATTGTAAGGGTGGTGTGGACTTGAAATGGGAAGGAAGAAACAACTTTGGAAATCGAGGATAAGATGAAGACGGTGTACCCGGAATAGTTTGAGATGGCCATGTGGGAATACCAGTCGGATTCGGGGACGAATCCCTCATTGGTGGGGGAGACCTGTAACGTCCCAAACTCCCACTAAGGCCTTGAGTACGGACCATGCGGCTAGAGGGAAGGACCGCGTCAAAATACCTTGGTCGTAAGGGGCAAGGTCCGGAAGGGTGATGGCCGGTAAGGACGTTGGTTCTTATCCGAGCTAGGGATGATGGGAAATAGCTAGACCCGAGTAAAACATCAGCTGAGGCCAGCTGGGGCAGCTCACGGTCCAGTATGGACAGTGACACTCCAGCTGGGTCAGCTGGTTCACCTCACGGCCACCTCGGCCAGCTGGAGGGAGTGACCCGCGGCTGGGGCCAGCTGGTGACCTAGTGAGCTAGCTGGGTCAGCTAGTAGCCGGGGAGTGTCAGTCACCTCCGGAGGTGAGCTGGTGCGACAGGGGAAGGGGTGTGAGTACGAAAGGTCACCACGAACCAAGGCAACCCTTCCCGAATGGATGGAACCATTCGCTGGTGCCTGTTTGACAGGCCAAGGACTCACCTATAAATACCAACCCCCACGCCTTGTTTCTGGCATCAGTTCCTGCAGAGGAAAAACCGTAGTAAGAAAGCAAAGAGAGAGAAAACCGATTGCGATCGGAAAGTGAGAAAGAGAGAGACTGCGACCGGGAAAGATGTCCGGGGAAGAGGAAGTTCCGGCCATCGACAAAGGGAAAGACCCTGTTGATCCTGATCAAGTCCCAAAGGTATGTCCGACTAAGAAATGTCTAAGCGTCGATCCTGGACCGCCGGCGAAAACCGCTGCGATCCCGGAACCGGACTGATTGGGCTGTGTCTCACAACCTTTGTTTTGTCTCCCTCTCTACCTTTCTTTACGGTTGATCCCATGAGTCTTTGGCCTTGGCCAGACTCATGTGTAAGCGATTTCCCTGGGCTTGGGTTGTGGCTTGACACCGAATGGGTCTATGTGAATGGGACGAGGGTCGGGTCGTATAATTGCACCGGAGAGGACTAAGAGCCTATCCGGGTGAATCCTTAAAGGACCCCTCGGCCATGCATAGAACGAACGGGTGCCATTTGCGGACACAACCCAGAAACTCGCTGGTTGCCTATGGGAAATCATCTGGTTGGTAATGAACCCAGACCAGACGGTCGGTTGGGCCTATGGTCGGATAGACACGACCTGGGAACCACCACATCCGTTCGGCGAGTTGCACCTTTTCCTGGCAAAAAGCCTTAATTACGGTCGGTCGCTTCTGGATAGGGTGAACCGGTGCGGGTGCGTAAACGTACCTTGGGAATGCTAACGCGTGTCCTCGGCCGGTAAAACCTCTTCGGTCGGTGAGCCTGGTCCGTTTGCGAACCGTTGCGACTGTTCGGCGAATTGCACCCTTTGGGTCAATTGCCATCAAGGGCGAGTTCCGACTTGGACGTGAGGTTTGTCCGACTATGGACCCAGCCTAGGTGCACGGTCCGGCGGCCCCCTGATGATGTGTGGTGTGTGTTAGGAGCTCTGGATATAACAGGATCGGTCCATGTAAAGCCTTCGGGCAAGAGTTAGCATGATGTATCATAACTGACCATCATACAGAACCAACCCTGTGGAGACTATTGAGCTTCAGAAGCAGATTGGAGAGCTCATCGAGAAAGGCTATATCTGCGAGAGTATGAGCTTTCATGCTGATGGAAGCTGGTGGATGTGCGTTGATTGGCAGAGAATTCAACCAGATAACAGTTAAGTACATACATCCTATTGTTCGTCTTGATGATTTGCTATATGAACTTCATGGAACGTGTGTCTTCTCTAAGATAGATTTGAAGAGAGGATACCATCAGATAAGAATGAAGGGGATGAATCGAAAACATCATTTAAGACTAAGTCGGATTGTATGAATGGTTAGTTATGCCATTTGGATTAACTAATGCACCTAGTATGTTTATGAGATTGATGAATCATGTGCTTAGGTCGTTTATTGGCATCTTTGTAGTTGTTTACTTTGATGACATTTTGATTTATAGCAAGATTTTTCAGGAACACCTGATCCATCTGAAATCGGTACTAGAAGTGCTTAGGAAAGAGCAGCTTAGTGCCAAATTTAAGAAATGCACTTTTGGCACAGATAATCTCGCGTTTCTTGGATTTTTCGTAGGGGCAGAAGGTGTGAGAGTAGTCAGTAGCTTCCATGAACTTGATGGCTTCTACCGCCAGTTTGTTAAAGACTTCAGCACTCTGGCCCCACCACTAACTCAGGTTATCAGGAAAAGTGTGGGCGACAAGTGGGAGCAAGCTCAGGAGGAATCATTTCAAACCTTCAAAGCTAAGTTAATTCATGCTCCTTTACTTGTTCTGCCTAACTTCATTAAAACATTTGAGACTGAATGTGATGCTTCAGGAGTAGGAAATGGGGCTGTCTTGATGCAGGATGGAAGACCAATTGCTTGCTTCAGTGAGAAGCTTGGAGGAGCAACTCTGAACGACCCAACATATGATAAGGAGTTGTACGCATTGGTGAAAGCTTTGCAAACTTGGCAACATTATCTCGGGCCAAAAGAGTTTGTTGTTCACACTGACCATGAAACTCTTAAGCATCTGAAAGGGCAGCAAAATCTCAACAAGCGTCACGCCAGATGGGTAGAGTTTATCAAAACTTTTCCTTATGTGATTAAGTATAAGAAAGGTAAAGAAAAATTGTGCTCGCTGATGCTTTGTCTATGAGGTATGCATTGATCTCTGTTATGGACGCTAAGGTCTTAGGGTTTGAACAGATTAAAGAGCTATATGTTTCCGATTCAGACTTTAAGGAACCTTACCTTGCATGTGTTAAGTTTTCCTCTGGAAGATTCTTAGGGAATGATGGATTCTTGTTTTATTCAAACAGACTCTGTATTCCTAACTGCACCCTAAGGAATTTACTTGTCAGGGAAGCCCACAGGTGTGGACTTATGGGCCACTTTGGTATTGATAAAACCCTCAAGATCATGCAGGATCACTTCTATTGGCCAGGCATGAAGAAAGATGTGGTGAAGATATGCACTAACTGTGAGACTTGCAAGCAATCAAAGGCAAAGGAACAATCAACAGGTAAGTACCTTCCTTTGCCCATCCCTGATCATCCATGGACAGAAATTTTGATGGACTTTGTGTAAGGACTGCCTCAAATTAGAACTGGAAAGGATTCAATCTTTGTAGTCGTGGATAAGTTTTCAAAAATGT
This sequence comes from Iljinskaea planisiliqua, assembly GCA_900108845.1. NCBI lineage: Eukaryota > Viridiplantae > Streptophyta > Magnoliopsida > Brassicales > Brassicaceae > Iljinskaea > Iljinskaea planisiliqua. The sequence continues at coordinate 10,141 of FNXX01000009.1, read as the reverse complement.
CTCATTTTATTCCTTGCCATAACATTGATGACGTCGTGCATGTTGCTGAGTTATTCTTTAGAGAAGTGGTTCGCCTGCATGGTTTCCCTAAATCCATTGTATCAGATAGAGACACTAAGTTTTTGAGTCACTTTTGGAAAACTCTTTGGGCTAAGTTGGGCACAAAACTGTTGTTATCTACTACTTATCATCTGCAATAAGATGGACAGACTTAGGTAGCTAACAGAAAATTGTCTGCTTTGCTTAGGACAATAGTTAAAAAGAACTTGAAAATTTGGGAAGATTATTTGCCTTACGTAGAATTTGCATACAATAGCAGTACATTCGGCAACTAAATTTTCTCCATTTAAAATTGTTTATGGGTTCAACCCCTTGTCTCCCATGGATGTGATTTCTTTACCTTTGAGTGAAAGGCCAAGCCAGTCTAGATGTTGAAAAGAAAGCTAAACAAGTCAACAAGATCCATGACAAAGCTCAGCGGAACATATAGAAGAGAGCAAGACAGTACACTGAACAACCCAACAAGCACTGATGTGAATAAACGTTTGAAGAAGGAGATATAGTTTGGATCTATTCGAGGAAAGACCGGTTTCCAGCAGAACGGAGACCAAAACTGCCTACAGTGGACAGCCCATTTACCATCACCAAGATAAATCAATGACAATGCATATCAAGTTGATCTTCAAGGTAAGTACAGTGTAAGTTCAAGTTTTAATGTTGCTGACTTAATTACTTTTATGGCAGATGAAGCGGATTTGAGGGAAAATCCTTTTCAACAGGGAGTGGATGATACTATCACAGAAAGCAGCACTGGACCCCATGACTCACAGATGGGTCAAGAGGCTAAGAAGGAGGGTCCGCAAAACAACTGGAGGTTGGACAACAGATTTATCGACCAAAAGGGAAAGGGATGGTGATCAATCGAACCAGATCACCCATGGAAAAGGATAAATCTGAAGATACATGGGAGCTGAGCACTTTCTACCATACCGCGGAAGATGGCGACCCGACACGACCTAAAAACCAGCATTTCAGGAATCCACGACCTAACAATCACTTTGCCGACAAATCTCATGTTATTTACCGTCCAAGTGGGTCTTCTGAGGCTAATTTTCAAGGAGGGTTACCTATGACTCGGACCAGAATAAAAGATGGTCGAACCAATCCACTCATGCACCGTACCGGACAGTCCAATTCACCCGATATGGAGTTCTTTGAGTTTTCACCCAGACCAATGACTAGATCACGAGGCAAGCTTCTTCATGATGCTGTAACACTGTTCTTAGCTCGAGAACTTGCTGAGGAATCCAAATTGGTTCGTGCCAAACCTCATTTGCCGGATTTTTTATTATGTGTTGATTGCGGATGGAGATGACGGTCTGACCATGCATCAGTCCATCAAGCCTAATGTGTGAACTGGCAGCTCAAGGGTTATTCTTAACATTTATTTCGGTCTTAGTCCAATGTGAGATTTCCTAAGATTTTTTCTATTATTTCTTGCATGCAAACTTAATAGTGTGCATATTGTAAATTATTGGCCATTTTGGCACCTTTTTTATTTTTGATCATTAATCAATTGATTTTTTTTTAGATTTAATCTTTTGTTCTTCGTGAGCAATCTGGTTGTCTGGTGCGTAACATCCAAACAACTTCCACATAACCAGCGTCTTGGTGAATATATCCAAGGTTGGATAAGGGTCTGGAATATCAGAAAACTTACACATATTTTGACGGTCCAAAACGATCCATCCAGCTCCGTGAAGTGCTTGTGGCCTTCTCGGTTCATATCCATCGAACAAATACCACTTTTTCAAGTGATTTCGTAGGAAATTTTGTGTCAGGAGAGGGGGGGAGTGGGTCCGTATATATCTATAATCCCACACAACTATCTCGAGTTTCCGACCCAAGAAAAAAAAAACCGTAACTTCCTTGAGTTTTCAAAACACTTGTCTGTTACTGGCCACAACAAGACAGCTATAATCCAAGCATGGACTTTAACCATGGTTTGTTTGACATACAGAGAGATATAGAGTAGAGCGCTATATAAATTTTCCGACTAATATCCGAAAGGCGCAACCTGATCAGGAATGCGGGAAGCATTTGAATGATATTCGATGTAGCTTATCTACAGAAGCATTTCGTAGATTAGAAATACTGCGGAGCGTAAACAGCGTTGTGGTTGGTAGCATGGAAGTCCACCACTCCGATCTCCGCAGCCTCTTCCCCAACCGGGTCCTCACCAAGTGCCCATTCCGACACATACAAAGAAACGGGAGAAAACGCTAGCTTTTCGAAAAAAACCATCAATCGCTCGCTTGAAGCAGCCCACTTCACCCTTAAGCTCGGCCACCCATTCTTTCACCTTTGCCTTCTCCGCGGTGATGGTCGAACCTCCCTCGAGGTCAACGAGCAAATCCAAGTTCCCAGCGAACTCGGCCAGGCACATCTCTTTTTCGTTCGCCTCAGCCAAGATAACGAGGGAATCTTTCTCCTTATCCACGCGAAGGCGATACTTCTCAACCAAGTCCCATTTTTGCTTCTTGCAAGGCTTCGGGACACGTTTCTAGCAAAGGGCTCATTCCCTTTCGAGTTTCTCTTAGGCAACTGCTGCTTTCAAGAGGGATTTATCCTTGCTCACTTTGTATCGAGTGGCCCTCTTCTCAGCTTTCTCGCACTTGTCCTTCCAAGCATTAGCCGCAGATGCAGCCTCCTCTGCCTTGTGCTGAAACTCTCGAACCCCGGCGTTATAACCCATCATGGTCGCGTTCATAGTGGAAAAGCAAACATAAGACGAACAGAAAAAACTCAGCAAAAGAAACAAAAGTCAAATCTAACAAAAGTGTTAGGGAAGACTCAAATATTACTTTCATCGCTTAAGCAGCCATATCCCCATACCCATCCAGATAAGCCCAAGATTTAGGGACGGACGAAGAGGAATCTCTGATCATAGCTAAAAGCCTCATTAACTCGGAGCGATCCCTGCGGACCACCATGGGAGCATCGAACATAAAGTTCTACCTCGGATACCCGACGGGCTAGGAGTTCGTGCTTTGAGCACTCCTCGGCCCATCTTCAACACCGGCCACTCCTTTCCCGTTCTCAGCCGCTGCAGCGCGCTTTCATCAAGACGATCCGGCCGGAGGAAGGGAGGCAGAAAGCCGAAGAACAATTTCCGCGGACACTCCAAGAATGGGTGAACTGGTCCCGACAGCCTAAGGTAGATGGACCGGCATACTCTCTTGCTTAGCCTGATGGATAGGAATGTTAGTGGCAGGCTCGCCACCTTCAGACTCTGACCCTGCAGCCTGCTTTGCCGCAACTCATCGGGCATGATAGCTACGGACTCCTTCCATTCCTGGGAAATCGGCTGGCGGATCGGAAAAATCAGAAGTCTTGAGTGGGCGAGTTTGAGAGAGATGCGCTTTGCTTCCTCAAATCGATTCCAAAGATCATCGTATTTCCAATCGATTTTCTTTCTGCACATGATCTCCAGAACTTCCAAGATATCGCTGGGCCAACCCGAGAAAAGATAAGAGGCTGCAAAACAAACAAGAAAGAAACGTGTTAGGAAATTTCCGAGCACTTTCAAAAGAAATAATCAAACATTCATCTAACGCATGCTTTGATTATGGCCAAGTGAGCACGATTTGTGGCCTCGTAGAAACCTATCTTTTTTCAATTTATAGTTGCTGTCAAAAGAAGATCTTAGCAAAAGAAGGCCTGACAGCAATGTAATAAAAGAGACACCCCGTGCTTGTATCTCATAATCTGGAAATATTTTAGCAAGTGGACCTGCTCTAAACCTAATCTGCATTCCATGTTATGGATTCACCATCCCCACCAAGTGGCATAAAGCTTGCGGAAAAAGATGAGAAAGCGCAATCTTTTAGTGATCCAAGTACTCGAGGATGAGCTTCGGGGCTAGGAACCACAAGAATGACTTGTACAACAAAGCCTCATACATGGAGAAAATAACCCGGCGGACATTTATCGATCCGATCTTTATCATCGGGAAGCATAAACACAACGTCGTCGGAAATGTCACACCTGCACCTTACATCAAACAATGAGTTTTATGTGCATCGAGTGTTCCCCAACGGATCATTCATCTAAGAACCTGCCTTCGCCCGCCTAGGTTTCGGACATTTACTCTTGAAGGTGGGCAACTCGCAGCCCCAGTACACTGCACATTCGTCTGGAGAAGCAGGCTCTGGCTTGACTAAGTCATCTTCCGAAATGAGTAAATCAGGAACTCTAGCATTCAGCTCGTCCCTTTCTCCGCCTCTAGGCAGGTCACCATCGTCTCCAACCAAGGGCAGCTCACCCCTTTCTCCGCTTCTAGGCAGGTCGCCCCTTTCTCCTCCTCTAGGAAAGTCACTATCATCTCCAACAAGGGGCAGCTCGCCATCTCCTCCTCTCCACATCAGCCCGCCATCTTCTACAACTGAGGGCAGGTCATCATCCTCTACCCTCCAACGCAGCTCGCCATTTTCATCTACTCTAGCTAGATTGAACTCTTTGGCTATCCTATCAAAACTCATATCAAAGCCCAAATCGTAGTCGAAATGGAGATCTAGCTCAGGGAGAACACAACTTCTGGGAAAGTTGTGTTCAGTCTAATAATCATATGAGCTAGAAGACAAGCATGGTTTCTTAACGCACTCACCATGAGGGCTATACATCTAACACTTAGAACAAACAAATAGAAGAACATAGAGAGGGAAAGTAGAGAGGAAAAACTGCCTTAGAAACTTGGAGAAGAAATGAAGTTATAAGAATTGAAGAAGAGGAGCGCTCTCTTTATATAGAAAGAGGGCACAATTTTTAGTGGAAACATAGCGGGATGTACTTATTCCGGAACAATGCAAAAAATAATGATAAAAATAAGAGCTGACTGGCCTCGAATTTGAGAAAACCTAAAGCTCGCCGGCCTTGGATTCGAGAAAAGCCGGAGCTCGCCATGTGGCATACCTCTTACCGTCTAGGTTTGCCAATCTCGATTAACGCTTTACTTAAAGCTCATTACTCTAGAAAACGGAAGTAACGAGCTGGGGGGGCTTACTGTTGGAAGCAAAACCCACCCTCCGGAGATTGATGAGCTGTGAAGTCTAATTATTTACACGAAAGACTTTTCCCAAGAAAATCAGCACACGAGAGCAGGTCGCCAACTCCCTTCCGAGAGAATATGACACCCTGATCACTGTCCGAAGACCATCAAAACACCAAAGCAGGTTTCCAACTCTCTGGCAAGAGAAGATGGCAACCTGATCGCTGTCCGAAGACCATCAAAACACGAGAGAAGGTCACCAACTTCCTTCTGAGAGAAGTTGGCGACCTGATCATTGTCCGAAGAGAATCAGCACACAAGAGCAGGTCGCCAACTCCCTTCTGAGAGAAGAAGGTGACCTGATCATTGTCCAAAGACAATCAGCACACGAGAGTAGGTCTCCAACAATCTTCCTAGAGAAGATGACGACCTGGTCATTGTCCAAAGACACCAGACCATGAGAGCAGGACTCCAGCTTTTCTCCGAGAAAAGATGGCCACCTCATAACGTGCAGAGCAGGTCACCATTTCTTTCCTTAAGAAGATGGCGACCTGGTCATGCCAGGAGCAGGACGCCAACTTCGCCTCACGGAAAATGGCGACCTGAAAACATGCCACAACAACAACAAGTGGTGACCTAATCCTTCGTACATGCGTTCTTCAATTGTCTTAACCAAATTAGCGAGCTGAATGTTTGGTCCAGCTTTACTCGGTTTCAGTGTTCACGACACTATTCATGAAACACTATTCATAGAACACTGTTCACAAACCAACCACAAAACCGGCCAGTTGAAGGGTTTGTCTAGCGTTACTGGGGTTTGAAACACTGTTCACAGCACTATTCATGGAGCACGTTCACAACACTGTTTACGAACAGACCACAAAATTCGGAAAGAACCCAAAAGAGATGACAAACCAGAATCACATTGGACCCGACCAAACCAGAGGCGAACTGGGTCGGGACGAAACCAAATGACGGCGTGCTGAGAAGTTGGAACGCGGATCAATCCCGAGTCCGTCAAAGTCGGAGGATTACTAAACTTAACAACATCCGAAATCGCTAGCAACTCTTTTTAGTACTCCAAGGGTTTTAGTCATGCGCCTATAAAAGCAACATCACGCTCGCGAACAGAGAGGTAGATTTTCCTTTGTTTTTAGACATTTTTTTGTTTTTCTTCCCCTTTCTTTTAAAACTCCATTCTTAAACCTTATTTTCTTATTAAATATCACAGCTTTATCTATTTTACTCACAATTTAATCCTTCTTCCCCTCTCTAATCATGTTTAACACTCTTTCCACCATGGAATTAGTGGTTGTATCCATTATTAGTGAGTAGTTTGATTTTGGTTTTAGACTGACGTTAGAAGGTTTAGAGTAAATGATGAATCTTTAGTGACTTTTTGAGCTTAATGATCTTGATCTCTTCTTGTTTGATGTTCCTAAGGCTTGACCTATCTCCGCTATTTGGATCTTGATTCTAAATCTTCCTAAGCAAATACCATGCTAGTGTAAGACTTGATCTATCAAATAAGAAAATCACTTAGTCTTAGCCTAAAAATTTAGGTGACTAAGAAGCTATTTTGGCTTGGTAAAGAGTTGGTTAACTATGCATTCTTATCCGTGTATCACTAGGAAAAGCTAAGTTAAATTATGGTTTTGCATAGGGACTCTTGTCATGAGAGTGCATTAGTCTAGTTTATAACTCCTTAGCCGAGAGATTAGCTTTATAGGGAGATGGTTTAAGCTTAAAGTTTGAACTATTATTTGATTCAGCCTATCCATGCCTCATTTTTAGAACCGGTTTCAATTATTTCCATGGTTTTGTATCTGATTGCTATAATTTTACTCTGTTTATTTAGATTTCTTTCTCAAGTTGATTAATCCTTATTTAAGATTTTAATATCACTTAAGTTGATAGCCTTGTTCGTTGATCCCTCTTGATATTCCTAGCTTATTTCGATCCCCATAGGTTTAGTATCTCAACCTTCTCAAACGAATTGATTGACCCTCAATATTGTACTACATACGCTTATAGTTGTTTGGGCATTGACAAGTAGTCTAAAAACCTATTTTCAGTATGCAGGGGTGAAATGGAAGAAGGAAAAACTTACTTGGACAAACTAGGATAAAGGAAAAACAAAGCCAATGCAGATAAATGTTTGAGAAATATATTAAAAAAAAAAATCATCGGGTAAGTCTCACACACGTACCAGTCTACGCAGAAACAATAAGAACTATGAAACCATCAATAATGTGCAACACAAACATCTTCCAAGAAATATGTAACCACTGCTATTACGAGGTCCGGCCCAAAATAATTAAAGTATCTTGGATCATAAGAAAATTTCGACCTTTTATCATAATACAGAGATAATTTTTTATATATTTGAGGAAATTTTAAATTTTCTTACTATAAATGAATAAGGTTTTCTAAAACTATTGGCTCTGTTCATAGTATTTTTTGTATATATATATATATATATATATATAAATGTGAACCCTTTTCTATATGTAAATTTTTAATAGGCTTGGGTCCATAGACGAGTGCACCTCTGCCTACTTGTTTTGGGCCGAGCTTGGCTATTACTACAAACAGATAATGAAGCTCAATATTCATTATTAAATAAGAAAACAGCTTGTCATAATCTAAGAGCCTCAATGGTGACCTAGGAATGAAAGGGAATAATGGGTTTTTCTTCATTTTTAAATAATTACACAATTTACAAGTAATATATATATTACACATGATTTTCTCTCATTCTCTTTTTTTTTGTAGAGAATTATAGAAAAAAAAAATAGAAGGGAGAAAATTGAGAACACAAACAACATACACAAAGAAATCAACATAATAATAAGGCGCAAAAAGAGTAACGACAATTAACCAGAAAAAAATCCAAAAAGTTTAAAGAATCGAAAAAAAAATGCATGATGCACAACAAAAATAGAGGAGAAAACAAAATAGAAACAAATATGACATACCAAAAAAAAATCTGGGCCTAAAAAGAAAAATTCATAAACTTAGTGCGTTTAATGGGAACAAAGTACAAACTCTTTCTAAAAAAATTCACTACCAAACGTTAAAACAAAATGAAAATGAGTGAAATAAGATGAAGGGGATAGAAAAGGGGAACTAATCACAAATGCAACAACATCTGTTTGAAGAAGAACCCCCAAAATAATGGGGAAAACATAAGATGAAAAATCAAAGAAGGAATAAAAAAATACAAATAAAAAGCATAAATTGCAAGCGGTGCAAGTATGGAGACCTCCAAATAATATAAATATAAGTCAGAGAAATTCAATGATTTTTACTTGCGGTAGAGTTTAATGATTAAAATTATCATTCATTTGTATTCAATCCAATGATAATGCTAGGATCTATTGGTAGAGTTTAATAATTAAAGTTTTTATTTGCATTCAATCTAGTTATATAGCTATGATCTATTTACTATGTAGGATATAGTAGAGTTTATGATGAATGAGTTATGCATATTAAAATTGTTTTACCTAATGAATTGATACACATAATTTTTATCCATAGTAATTACTATAAGTGTACAACAAACATTATTAGAATAGAAAAAGTTCAAGTTCCAAAAGGATAAAGTGTTACACTACAATTCTACGAGAATGAAATAAACCTAAAATATATGAAGTGATTTGTTTGTTGGTTTTATAAAACTAATAACTAAGATTGCAAATCAAACAATGCAAATTGAAATGGAGAAAGCATTATGCTTTAGGGAAATTTGCAAGATATCAGAAACACAAATCAAAATATCAAACAAAGAAATCATTAAACACATTTTAAAACTCAAAATACTAATTTATAATTAAACTATTATCGTAGTATTAATTACTATATCTAAACTCATAAGATTCTGAACTGTCTTTTGAATTCATAAAGTTATCAATACCTAGCAATGATCACTATCTTTATGTGTTTGTCTTAAAATCAGACCATGATCGTCTTCTGCATGTTTGTCCTAGAATATGCAAGCTAAGCATAATAAGCCTCCAAAAACGCGAGCATCATGAGCCTTGTGCATACAACAGTAGAGCATCATGTCTTGCACGAATTTTAAATTTGGTAACCTATCTTTATGCATTGTTACACCAATGTTCAATCTCATACTTGACAATAACCAAAGATGATTTCGAATGAAGCAGTTCACTTGGCAACTTCTTATGAAAAACACCTCAGCAACTTCTTACACAATAGCTCAATCATAACTTTATTAAAGACAAACGTGCCAACTTTTTTTCGAAAACGACTTTCCACCTTTTCTTCAAAAAATTGGCTGAACAACTTCCCAGAGAAAAATAGCTTTCCAATTTTTCTAACAGAAAAAAACATTTTCAATAAATTTTCTCTGAAAACTGTTCTCCAAACTTCGCTTCGAGAAAACTGCTAGCCAAACTTCTCTCCGAAAAAACAGCTCGCCAAACTTCTTTCCTAAAAAACAGCTCGCCAAATTTCTCTCCGAGAATACAGCCGTCCAACGTTCTCTCTAAGAAAACAGCCCTCCAAAGTCCTCTCCAAGAAAACAGTTCACCAGCATGTCTTCGAAGAAACGACCACCAAACTTCTCTCCGAAAACTGTTTTCGATCATTTTTCTCGAAAAACTATCTTCTCTGAAATCTGTCTTTGACAAATTTTCTCCAAGAACTGTTTTCAAAAACTTTTCTTCGAATGTTATTTTTGACAACTTATCTCTGAAACTGCTTTCTAAAATTTTTCTTCGAAAGTTGTTTTAGCCAAAATTTTCTCCGCGGAAACGGTCTCCAATCTTTTCTCCAAGAAAAATAGCTGGCCAAACTTCTCTCCAAGATAACGGCTCGTCAAAAATCTCTCTGAGGAAACCACTTGTAACGACCCAAAACCAAGCCCAGCAAGGCCCAATTTAGTTTCAGCAGGAAACCCTAGGGTTTCCCATTAAATAGCCTTTTCTCCCTTTCTTTTTCTCCCAAAACTTCATCAAAGCGAAGCTCTGTCAAAATTAATTCGTCGGAGAGTGTTAGAGGCGATTTCTCGTAGCCACCGCGTAGATCTATCAGTGTACCGTCGAATCCGAGGCAAAGGTAATCCCGAAA
>FNXX01000117.1:0-42561 GCA_900108845.1 Iljinskaea planisiliqua | reverse complement strand
TCAAATGCCAAGATTGATTTTGCATCATCCATACTCCGTAAACAACTGGTACATGAACCACCATTCTCTGTAAAAAAAAGACAATCAAAGCACATTAGAAATCTAAGTACAAAGGTATACTTCTCTATGAAGTCTAACGAGTAGACTCCAAATGACGTCTACTATTAGTGACCTAGTTGCAATATGAAAAAGAAAACTGATTCAGCAATGCATATAACAAATAAACATGTGAAACTCACACACAAGCAAGTAGGTAGGCTAAAGCCAACGCATGAACAAGAAAATCTTAAAAATTCGTTATAAATATGCTATAATTACAACTTTAATAAAATCATTACGGAGTAAACTTCTCTATGAAGTCTAACGAGTAGACTCTAAATGATGTCTACTATTAGTGGCCTAGTTGCAATATGAAACAAGAAAACTGATTCAGCAATGCATATAACAAATAAACATGTGAAACTCACACACAAGAAAGTAGGTAGGCTAAAACCAACGCATGAACAAGAAAATCTTTAAAACTCGTTATAAATACGCTATAATTACAACTTTAATAAAATCATTACGGAGTAGACTTCTCTATGAAGTCTAACGAGTAGACTCCAAATGACGTCTACTCTCCCGGGTTACTTTTGCAATTGCCAATTAACGAAGCAGACTTCACCAGACTGCTACTCGCCCGAGTAGACGTCTAGAGAAGTCTGCATTCATTAATTGGGAATTGCAAAAGTAGACTTCACTTGAAGTCTACTCCAAAAATTGGGTCAGTTTTGCAATTGACCAAACTTTGACTTTCCGAGTTAGACTTCATATCAGCAGTAGACTTCTTGGAGAAGTCTACTTCCTGAGTAGACGGCTAGTGAAGTCTACTCGTTTAGTTCTTGTGTTGACCAAATTTACGATTAAATTAATAGTAGACTACGATAGCAGTCTACTGCCTTCAGTAGACAGCTATTGAAGTCTACTATTTAAATGATATTAATGGTCAATGTTTTGATGTTTTCGTCAATCCCAAAAGTAACCTCAGTAGACGTCACCCGCAGTCTACTATAAAAGTCAAAATCCGGTCAAATGCAATATTAACTTCGCTTAAAAGTAGACTTCTCGAGTAGACTTCTCCGAAAAGCCCTCCTCTTGGTCAAATGCAAAACTAACCTGGCCACTACGAGTATGACGTGACCTATTCTTTTTTCTTACCAAAGCAAAATAGTAGACTGCAAATGAATTCTACTCGCCAAATGGTCAAATGCAAAACTAACCTATGGTTTAACTAGTAGACGTCAAATGAAGTCTACTTCCGCGAAACAGATGGAAAACCCCAGAAAATCATGTTTGAATTACATGAATCTGGTTTTTAGCTTTGTCGACTGTCAAAAACTGTGAGGCTGACCACCACTAAAGAAACCAAGACTCTATGTATGCAAGAATCACCTACTATGCACATATAAACGGGTCTGAAATTTGGAAAAATTTTGAATGTAGGAGTTTTAGAGATGAAAGTCAAGAGAAAATAGCGAAAAATGAGTTGGCGAACTCAAATAGTGAGTTTTAAGGGCTTAAATTACGGTGGGTAGAGCATTAAGAGCTTCAGATTTTGTTGTTAATGGTGGTTGGAAAAATTGATGTCGATGGCATTTTCGTGAATAAGTGAAGAAGATGAGGATTTGTCTGTCTTTGTCATTTTCAAAATAAATCAAATATATTCATAAGTAATGGCATAGTAATTGCATTTTCGTGAATTATCAGATCTACTAAAGTTAGCAGGGAGACAATGTGGCATTTGTTGGAGAGAGAAAAATGGAGGGTTACATTTGCAATTGACGTCAAATTATAGGTCATTTTTGCAAGCGGGCCTTGTTAATTCAGCTTGTTCCTTTGGAGGACTTTGATGTTGCGGTGGAGCCAAAGGAAATTGAATTTATTGATGTCCCTCAGTGTTTGTTTTAAAAGCATATTAAAAATGAAAGATTGACTTAGATGGGCTACAAAAGTTCGTTTATTGCTATCGTGGGATACATTTTTTAAAAATAACTCATATGTTTTCCGTCCCTGTAAAATTACTATTAACACCTTTGTTTTAAATTTTTTTTGTTTGAACTACAAAATAAAATTAAGTAGAAATTAATATCCACGTCACTAATACGTCGTAATCAAAGGGGAAACTGAAGCGTCCATCACTTTTAGCAACTGTTCACTTGACGGAGGCGAAAAAATTTCTCTCTTTTTCTTTCCGGCGACGAACCTTAAACCCTAAGTCGACCGAAATTTCATCTTTTCCGGCCGTATCTCCGTCGCATTTCGTCTCAGTTTCAACAGGGTTTCTTCATCTTCCTAAAATTGCGTAAAAATCTCTGCTTTCATCACTCGGTAAGTTTGAATATCTCTCTTTGAGTTTAAACCGTTATATGAAACATCTAGCGGTGATACTAAGAGTTGAAATTGGTGATTATTACGGCTGTTTTCCGCCGTCGTTGTGGCTGATTTGATAGATCTACTGGATTTGGTGTCTGGTTTATTACGATTGTTACGGGTTATGTTAGGGATAATTTATGGTTGATATACCAATATGTGGCTTTTTATCGGTGATTATTACGGCTGATTTCCGCCGTCGTTGTGGCTGATTTGATAGATCTACTGGATTTGGTGTCTGGTTTATTACGACTGAGTTACGGGTTGTGTTAGGGATAATTTATGGTTGATATACCAATATGTGGTTTTTTATCGGTGATTATTACGGCTGATTTCCGCCGTCGTTGTGGCTGATTTGATAGATCTACTGGATTTGGTGTCTGGTTTATTACGACTGAGTTACGGGTTGTGTTAGGGCTAATTTATGGTTTATATTGGTATATGTCGATGAGTTTCTTTATATGTCCTGATTTTATCGATGCATCTGTGGCTGAATTTGTTTATGTTTCGGCTGAGTTAATATTTAGTATACGGTTGAGTTATACTATCCCAATGTTTCGATTGTGATTTATACTCTGTTTGATATAACTATACTCTGTTTTATGTAATCTTCTTATCAGATGGATGAACCAATGAATTACCCACCAAGACTGTATGCGGAAGGGCAGTCTAATCTGGATAATAAAGATATTAACCACAGTGTTCTATTCAAACATATAAATACAATCAGAGAGTCCGTAGGTGAAACTGTGTGGAATGAAATTAAGGAGCACCCAACTGGAATAGCAGCCAAAATCTTTGAGAGAACCATTATATGGTCTGGTAAAACTGTCCACTACCTTCTATGCAGACAGTTAAGAGTAAGGAAGAAGGAGGTTTGGTTTCTCATTGGTGGTCAACCTATCAGATTTGGGTTGAATGAGTTTGAGCATGTCACGGGTTTGACCATACATCCGTTGCCTACAGAGCCATTTGAACCTGAAGCTGCTTACAGAGCGTTTTTCATAGAGTTGAATGTGCCTGCTGGAGAAGGTCCCACTTTAGATGAGCTTATTAATGGATTAGGTAAATGTCGGGCATGGCCACCACAAGACATTAGGCGTAAATGGATGGGGTGGTTGTTCTTGTTAGCAATTGGTATCCATGGACTTCATCACAACTCTAGAATACCGTTGGAATCTGCTAAAAGAGTTTTTGATGATGAAGTCTTGAATAATTATCCATGGGGCCGGGTAGCGTTTCAGTCTCTTGTTGGGTCTATCAAGACCATTAGTCATACCGGAAGGACGTACACCGCCAACGGTCTGGTGTACGCGTTACAAGCATGGACTTATGAATCTATCACATGCTTTGGAGCACTTTTTGGTAACCCATCCGACGGGGATATGAGTCCTCTATTGCAATGGAATGGAAACCACACACGAAGAGATTTGGGTCCTGTCATTGATGAAGAAATCGAAAAAATGAAAAGGTAAGATTTAAACTGCGTTATATATTATTATGAGTCATTGACGGTTGAGTTATTGTTAATTGATAGCTGAGTTATAATAAATGTGACTGAGTTATGGACCATAAATGACTGAGTTGTATCACAATTGATGGCTGAGTTACGGTTTACGATGATTATTGTTTATTATATCTTATGTTGTAGGTGCGTGTGATGCATATGATTATTAGAAATGATAGAGATCTATATCATGAGTGGCCTGATCAACCAGAAGACCAAGAACCTGATAATCTGATCCAAGACATATATGATGAGAGGTTTGTCCCAGGCTTCTGGGATCAGAAGATGCCTGAAAAGATGATTGAGAATAATAAGAAGAAGAAGAAAAAACCAGCTGATTTGGATGATTCTCATCATATCGCAAAGAAGCATAAAGGCTTGAAGGAGAAGGATGTTGATTTTGATGAATCTGTCGGGAATAAGAATGATGAAGCAAAGGTAATTGATATGGTATATTGTGTTGATATTTAATGTTTGGTTAGTTTGGTTAGCTTGGTTATGAGTTTTTTTGTGTATCATGTGTTGCAGGATTTTAATGAGGAGGCAGATAATGTGTCGCTTAGAAAACTCATTATGGATATGGAGGCTAATTTCAGCTCAAGAATTGATAATCTTGCTACAAGCATGAATGGCATGTCTTCACAGCTAGAGAAGGTGGAGAGTGAATTGAAAGAGTTGAACAAGTGGAAAGATTCAAACCTTTTCCGTCTCCAGGATCTGTTGGCTGTTAATTCATCCACACCCGTCGACCCATCCACTGTGGTTAAAAAATCAGCCGTACCCGTCGACGCATCCACTCAGGGAAAAGATCCCGTCGACCCATCCCCGTCTACCTTTCCAGCGCCACCTATGAAATCTGCAAGTAGTCATCCTCTGGTAAGCTGACAGTGCCATACCTACGACTGATTTATCATTATATCGGCTGAATTAAAAAGCCATTATGACTGAGTTATCTTATTTTATTTGTAAATATTATACAGGGGAAGGATGCCAAAACTATTAAGAATGTTCAGAAGAACCTGACTACGAATATGGAAGTGGCTGATACTGATAATCTCATTGAGGTGGCTGTTGCGAAAGATGATGGTAAGAAGCATGATGGTTTTGTGCGGTCTCCTGTAAATTTGAGAAATAAGAAGACAAAGACAGCAGCACAGGAAAAAAAAGCAAAAGCAGATGCCAATAAAGCTTTAAAGGATAAGCAAGCATTGGAGGGGAAACCGAAAAAAAAGGTAGGGGAAGACCTAGAAAGACTGAAAATGTGAACAAATTAACTGTAATTACAGAGCGGAATGAAGAAGAGTTTACATCAGCTGATGATGCGCTGCATAGTTTAGCTGCTGAAGCAGTTTCTGAATCAGTTTCTGAATCAGTTTCTAAAATAGCTGGTGAAACCGTTTCTACTAAAGATGATGGTGTGGCTGAGATAACTGATGTAAAAGCTGGTGATGATGAACCACAGAAGATACTTGATGAAAAAGCTGGTGATGATGATGGAAAAGACAATAATGATGAAGAAGTAGGAGATACCACACTTGATGTTATGGAGGACGACATGCGCATGATACCTGAGTCTGAGGATGATGAGGATGAACAGTTAAGGCTTGAATTGATAAGTGATCTCAGGAATCAGAGTGTTAAGCTGTCCATTAAGGGGAAAGATACGAGTAAACTAAAAGATAAGCCAACAAGTGTTTTTCCTCATATTAGAGACGACGGACTGAAATGCATGAGGAAGAACTGTGAACCTTCATCCGCAATATATGATCCTATGGCACCTGTTGATCCGGATAGAATACTGAAACTTATGGAATACCTAGCACCAATGAAGTAAAATCTTGTTCAGTAATTTGTTAATTACAGCTTCTTGGTAACAATGTTTTAACATATTGACTTGTGTTTGTCTGTCAGGGGCATCAAATTGGGAAAGACTAAAGACCCTCGTGAGTTCTATAGGGTCATCATTCCCCGCGAAAGGCGTGGCCAGAGCCAACGTATGGATGGCTGGACGAATCTGTAAGTTTTATGGCTGAGTTATTATATGACTTATTATACATTATGGTTGAGTTATAATTTTTCGAAGTAATATAGGGCTTGTGATTTATTTCGGCTGAGTTATACTAATAATTTTTATACGTTACGGCTGAGATAGACGTATTATACATTATGACTGAGTTATGTTTTTTTTATTCCAGCATATCAGTGCGTACCTAAGAGTACTCAGACGTAGGTTGATTACAGAACCCTTCCCATATCATACCAACGGCATTGCGTTTATAGATCAGTACTTCACAGCTGCCATGATCCATGATTACCCTCAGTTCAAAATGAGACCAAAGCACTTCAAGTTTAACGGGACCAACTATGAAGCTTTAGCCAGAGGTTTGTATCCGGAAGATCAACAGTCTCTTAAGATGTGGCTGACTGATGTTTGGCATGTGTATTTCGTTGTACAAACCGGAGGTAATCATTGGTTGGCACTGGACGTGGACCTGATTCGTGGCCACATTGATTGCTACGATAACATTGTGGATCCGGAGAAGAAATCACAAATTCGTGAAGATTGTAGGCCATTTAGGGAAATGATTCCGTACATGCTGAACGATGTATTTCCTCTCCCCGTACGACCTTATAGCTACAAGCAGTTTACTCTCAGATGGAAGAGTCCAAAGAATGTGCCTCAAAACGAGTGTCCCGGAGACTGCGGTGTGTATGCGCTAAAATACATTGAATGTCTCGCGCTTGGTGTTACATTCGATGGCCTCTGTGATGGGAACATTCAGGGTTTACGGGTTAAGATGTGAGCAGATATACTGGCGGAGGAACCTAAATTATACGAGGGATTTATTAAATAAGGAGGCACACAATATGTAATTTTATGTTTTATTTCTAGGAATGTTTATTAAGAGTCTCTTATATTTAACCCTAACTTTTCATCTCATATTCGGATCTTATTCTCCCTGTCTCATATTGTATCTCATTTTCTCTATTTTTATCTGTGTTACAACTTCTTCTCGACATGGACGTTGTTCCTTCCATCAACAGTCAGTTTGAGAAAGAGGTTGAAGCGATCCTAAACGCTGCTGGTCGTGAGATCCCGTTCTAAACCCTGGTAGTGGGTTTAATTTCAATGTTGACAAGACCTCTAACACGTATGAAGAGTTCGAGGTCACATTATCTGTCGCCTTCAAGGAGATCCTGAAAAACAACTTGGTGCATGCGTGGCCGACTTATCGTAACATTCCATTCCATTATAAGAAAAAATGGTTTTTCACACTCGCGGTAAGCACCGATATTTCCCTTGATAGTAAGCAAACTAAAAACTTATTTTGACTCTTATGAATCAATATTTTTTTTTTTCTGTGTAGCGTAAATACACGTGGGATCCGAAACATACATTAGCGGTTTGGAGGCAGTTTAACTTGACGGCTCGACAAGTATACGTAATAGAAATTCAAGATATCAAGTACAAATTGTGTAGTTTGGGCGATAAGCCCGAATGGATGAATATGATAGTGTGGAAAGATTTGTCAGACATGTTTAGTGAATTAAGTTATTTTTATTTTTGACAATTTAAGGGAATGTATCTGAAAATAAACATATGTGTTAGTTCACCCATGTCTTTCCACAAATGACTATTGGTTTATTAAATTAACATTTGTGGTAGTTCACTCAGCCGTAATGCTTTGATAATTAAGTCATTAAACAATATTGGTTTATTAAATTAATTATATCTCAGCCGTTAAAACAATAGTGTCGAAATATTTTCTTGCGTGTCTATGTATAATCATCGAGTTTGGTATGATAACTCAGCCAAACAGCGAATTCATTATGATAGCTCAGCCATAACACGAATTCAATATCATAATGCAGGCAACGATTACGTTTTCAAACGTTGTAGACGGATGCCACGTCATCGATAAGGTGAAGGTTCATTGTGGAATTACCAAATTAGACCGCCGCCGTATAGCTGTGATAACTCAACCACGCCAACAGATTCTCTCAATATAACATATGTTACTCGATTCCTTCGACTTAAGATAATAACTCAGCCAGACCACGAATTCAATAAATTTTGAATTTTTTTTTTTTATTATTCTGAATTAAACTTTTTTATTTTATTTTATTCTACAGCGATGTAATAATTACTCCAGTGCAGTGAGTTTATTATGCGTGTGGACGCTTAATGATCTTGGTGTTGTTGTTCCCCATAAACACGCTTTTCCTGCAAAGAAAATAAAAATTCAAAAAATTCCCCTATTCCCCAAACGAAAACTCGATCCGCTTCACAAATCCCAATAAGAATTTTTGTTCTGTGAACAATATCGACCAACAGATTCTCTCAATATAACACATGTTAGTCGATTCCTTCGACAAAGGTTAACTCAGCCGTCTCGTTACGATAACTCAGCCAAACGACGAATTCAGTAAATGTGAGTATTTTACACTTTCATGTACAAACTAAGTTAGAATTGCCATTTCTATGAAGATTACCTGATAAATATCACTAAGTTACCTCATGTTTGTGCATTTTCAAACCTATCCAGCAAAACTATATAACACATATCCTAACCCTAAACCATAAACCCTTACATTGTCAAACCCTTTTGTGCTTTACTTGGACAGCTTCACGAATTATACTTTCTTTCATGATATTTCCTTGGTAGCGAATGACTGTACATCTATTGTCAATAGTATAATGAACATGAATATAAGAATTGTATTTAAAAATTTAAAATAAAACTTAATTGATTATTATTTTGAAATAATAACTCAGCCGACTTAAGATAATAACTCAGTCACGTAATAACTCTTTTCCCTAAGCGATGCAAATCCTCAGTAATTATAGCGAATAGACTTATAGACTCATGGTGGAAGTTACATATATCTGTACCCATATACACCTTTTCGTGGTAAATAAATGAGTCGTATATAACCTTTCATATCACACTGCTTAACCATATCTCTTACTTCAATTTTTTTTTTTAAACATAAAAAACACCAATGGATTTCTATAGGCTATTTTGCTTTATATGTTATTTGTTCGTATATTGAAGTTTTATGTACTGTTTTATGTCAAAAGTATATATTACGGATGAGTTATAATTGTTCCAGCTGAGTTATAAGACCTTGACGGCTGTTTAATGAAGTAATGTACATGATGAGTTATGAAAATAAATATATTCAATAATTATATTAAAATAAAAACTTCACATCCGAATAAAATATAACTAATTCATTTGACGATGATGTATATGAGAAAATTGAAATCATATTAGAAAGATATATTTGTAAAACTTCATTATTGTCAAAATATTAACCCGATTAAATAAAAATTGATTATTACAGTAAATAATAATGAGAATATTGACTAAATTGGAAACACGATTCACGAATTAGGCCAGGGTCCGACTTGGCCTATCAATCCAACTCATCAGAGGCCCATCACAAGTTGGAATCAAGCCCATTGGAGTTCACAAGAAGGCGAAAACCAGTTTACAAACCTGGTGAACTCCAACTCGCTTGAATCGGACATACGTGCCTTAATTGGATATTTCCGGTCGAACCATGAGGAACTAAGCTATGAATCGACCTGTTATCGAATCTTGATTCGTCATATCTTCTGTGGGTCTTGGAATCGGACCGAAATTCGTTACGGTTTAAAAGTTATTCAACTTCTAAACCAGAGGAATCTCCACTTGCCTTATTTGGAAGCTTATGGAGTCAACCAGCTACAAACAAAACTTTGGCGACCAGGAGAGGCATCTAAGCATGCAGAAGACACATCTAACCATCCAGGAGAGTCAGCTACCATTTTTCCATTCACCAGCAGCCACAGGATCAGGCGGATCCTCTTGTTTGTATACTTACCATATCCGGATGCATTCACACTTGGTGCTATTAATGACCAACGGCTCTCTCACCAGGACTTCTGCGAATTGGACAACTTCTATGGCAACCATAAGGTTCCAGGAAAGCTCACCTATCCCTTAAACCGTCCAGATACAAAGACAGCCGCACTTGCCCCATTTGGACAGATTCTCTCATTATTGTCCAACGGTTAGTTTTTCTTAAAGTTTCTGATATCTTACTTGTTCTAGACCTTTAGAAAACGTGTAGGAGCTCTATATAAAGCTCCATTCTGTCTCATTTGTAAATCACTCTTTCAATCCAGAATTAATCAAAGTATTTTCGTTTTCTTTCAAAGTGTGTTTCTTTGAGGAATTGTTCTTGTTCTTTAGGATAGAGTGTGTGATTCACTTCTATTCTCTAGGAGCCACGAATTTAAGTTTGTTTGTGAGATTCAGGTAACCTTGTACGTAGATTGAGAGAGTCAATCATCAACATCACCTTTCCATCTCCATTCGCTACCGGTTTGAACAAAGAGAGCCCTTCGGCCAGTTGTTCCGTCCACCACCACCACCAAGATAGGACCACCCCCTATCCGGGCTGTATCATCTGGTATCAGAGCTTCAAAAGCTCCTATCAATCAGGTTGTGTTCATCCAACCCTTATCTATTTAAAATTCTGCTTTGCATTTGTTTCATTCCATAAAACCGAAAATCATACCAAAAAAAAATAATAATAATATTTACTTGTGTTTTATTTGTTTTATAAACTTGAAAACCAAAAGAAAAAATAAATTTCCTTTATTTTGATTATATTTTCGTTCAAAAATCATAAAAATAAAAAAAAATTCCTTGAATTAGTTTTGTTTCGATTTACTTTCAAATTTTAAAGCATGAAAATTGACAAAAAGAGTTACTTCCTTAATCAGATTATTTGTTTCCCAATTTTGTGTATCACCTCCTTCTTTGGCGTGGGAAACTTGATACTTATTTCTCCTTGACTTGTTCTTTGAAAGGTACACCAAAGCTCAGAATTATGGAGGATGAAGATGGAGCAAGCGGATACAATACCTCAGAAGTAGATTGGGGTGAAGAAGAAAGTCACTCTTGGAGTGGAGGAGAAGAAGAATTCGACAACAACTCAAGGCATGGAGAAACTGATTCTGGAGTCAGTATAGAAGAAGAAGAAGGCTGTGAAGGAGATTCATGGCCAGAAGAAACTGAATCCCAATTCGGTACAGAAGAACAAAGCAACCATGAAGGCTATGAAGAAGAGAACGAACAGGCAAGTAAAGCTAGAGAAGTTTATGAGTCCCAACTTGGAGATTCTGATGAAGAAGAATCATGGCATGAAGAGACTGAATCTCAGTTCAGTATAGGAGAAGGAGACCACGAAGTTGAAGTTCAACATGAAGAAATACCATGGTGTGAAATACCATACTCTGATCATGAGGAAGAATTAAACCATGAAGAAGAATATGAGATTGACCATGAAGAGTCCATCTATGGTGAGGATTCAGGGCAGAGTCAACACCACAACTATGAAGAAGAAGAGGAACTTGAGTCTCCATACCCAGGCTCGGAAACTCAAGAATCCATGGAAGGCCATCAACAAGACTATGAGGCAATGAGTGAAGAAGAAGATCACCCAGAGGAGTCTTGTCCAGGAGAGCCATACCACATCTGTTTTTCAGGTCGTGATCAAGGACCAGAGGCCTATCTAAGATGGGAGAAGGATATGGATGAATGGTTTCAACAAAATCATGTTTCATATGAGGAAAGAACAACCATTGTTGAGGAGACTCTTATTGAAGAAGCTTATCTAAGGTGGGATGAAGATGCATACTTTCGCCTTAATGATATATCATGGTTTTTAGTGTTTTAAGCCATGATATAAGTCTTGTTTATAGAGTCTTTTTAGTGTTTTTGGAGTCTTGTAGAGTCATTTGCAGGTTTAGGTACGTTCGAGGCTTACTTGGAGATTATGGATCATTTTGGAGTTAATCAGGAAGCTGTGCTGAAGAAATCAAATCAGAAACCACTTTTGGAGACGGTGTCGGTCGACACCACACTTGGTGTCGGTCGAGACCCATCAGACAGGCAATTTTCTACGCCAGTTTTGAAGATTTTGAAGAAAACGAAATTTGCCCAGACTTTTCCTTATTTGCAAATAAGTCCCTATTCTAGTTTTTAGGATATTTGTATTATTTTAAGGTCATTGTTTAGACCTATCTTTTATCTAAGCTTTATTTTATTTTGTGAGAGATTTGTAGTAGAGTTTTGGAGAGAATAATTCAGACTCCTTGAGAGAAGATTCAGAACTCCTTTTATTCTCTATTGATTTCTTTTATGCAATCTTATTCAGTCATGTTTATTGTTTCAATCTCCATGTCTGAGTAGTTTGCTAGATAGGTTTAGGGTTTCTCATTAGGGATTTGATGGATTGTTAAGTTGATTGATTAGTTAAGGATTCTGGAACACTAGTTCTTTATATAGGGTGTGATTAATGCTTGATCTGAACTGGCAAGTTAGACTATTGATCATAGGTTGATTCTCGCAACGAAAGTTGGTTAATTAGCTAGAAAGAACCTTAGATGAGCAAAATAAGAAGTAGCAGCTGCAGAAAACAGAGATGCCCAGATTGCCGGAGCACCACCTATCCGAGGGAGAACCCTTGCTGACTACAACAGGCCTGATCAATTCTATGCAAACAGGTCTGCCATTAACCCTCCGGGTTTTCAGAGAGCTGATTTTGAGCTGAAACCTGCCTATTACACTCTTGTTGGTCAGCATCTTTTCTATGGTCTTCCTCATGAGCATCCTATGGACCATATAGAAAAGTTTGAAGATTTGGTGTCTAGCATCAAGTGCAATGGGGTGTCTTATGACTATCTCTTCTGCAAGCTTTTACCTTATTCTCTTGCTGGGGATGCTTCCTATTGGCTGAAGCAGTTGCAACCAGGATCTCTAACTACCTGGGTTGATACAAAGAATGTCTTTCTCAACAACTTCTTTGATGATGCAAGGTCTGAGGAGCTAAGGACAAAGATTTCTACATTCTCTCAGGGACCTGCTGAAGCATTCAAAGCTTCTTGGTTGAGGTTCAGATCTTATCAGAGGGATTGTCCACCCATGGCTTCAGTGATGTTCAGCTGCTGGGTATTTTCTTCAGAGGCATAGATTGGAGGTACCAGATGGCTTTAGATGCTGCAAGTGAAGGAAACTTCAATACCAAAAGCCCAGAGGAAGCCAAAAAGCTTATTGAGAACTTGGCATCTAGCAATAGTACCAAGAATGCAGACTATGATAGGAAGAGGCTGTCTGGAAACATGGATGGTGCTCAGAATGCTGAAGTGAAAGCAAAACTTGATTCTATCCACAATCTCCTTGTGGGAAAGAAGCAAGTTCAGTTTGCTGCAGAGGTTGAAACCTTTGAACCAGAGGAAGAGGATGTAAATTTCATCAATGGAGTTGGGTTTCAAGGTCAGAGATTTGGAAATCAGCAAGGTTATGGTTCTTCTTACCAGAAGCCTTTTCAGAACAACAACTTCACAAGAACTTATGGTTCTTCTTCTTACCAGAAACCTGAACAGAATAGCAAGATGGAATCTATGTTGGAGCATGTTTTGGCAGGTCAGACAAAGATGACTGTGAACTTCAATGGGAAGCTGGATGCTTTGTATACTGATTTGAATGGGAAGATTGAGTCTTTGGGTGCTCATGTTAAGAAGTTGGATATTCAGGTTGCTCAAACTGCTGATTCAATAAAAAGGCAAGAAGGATTTCTTCCAGGAAAGACTGATATCAACCTAAGGCATCATGTTAATGCCATCATGGTGAGAAGTGAAGAAATATTTGTGGGGTCTGCAGAGTTTGATGAAGAATTTGGAGGCACAAACCTGGTGTCGGTCGACACCAAGGAGGAGTGTCGGTCGACACCAACCAAAATTCTCGAAAAATCGAGTCCTGGCGAACCGTTGTCGACCATGCCTCATGACACCAAATTGAAGAGGTCGACACCAAAAATTTGAGTGTCGAGCGACACCAGATGAGGGTGTCGATCGACACTCGACCTGTATTTTTCAATTGCCGTCAGAAGAGCGTGCTGATCGTCCCAGAACACCATTACCTACTGAAGAGAGGGCCTACAAACCTAAGATACCTTACCTGAAACCCAAAATGTCTAAACAAGAGGTGGAAGAGGCCAGATGCAAGGCAGTAATGGACAAGGTGCTGATTGAGATACCATTGGTTGATGCAGTCAAGCTTTCATCTGCATTTAAGAGATATGTTAAGAGGATGGTTGTGAATGGTGTAAGCCCTGAGGAAGCAGCTTTGCTCACAAAGGACATCAGTGCAATCCTCTAGAAAAAGACAGTATCATGGAAAGAGAGGAAGGTGAAAGTATCTGAACAGGTCAGTGCTATTATTCAGAGTAGGATTCCAAAAAAGTTACCTGACCCAGGGAGTTTTGTGCTAGACTGCTCCATCTCAACAGGAAGGTTTCTCTTTGTGATCTTGGCTCAAGCATTAACCTGATGCCTTATTCTGTTGCTGTAAGACTTGGGTTGACTGACTTCAAGTACCACCCACACATAAGTCTCACCATGTAGCTGTTCATTCATTCCTTGGTCAATCTCATGCACAGACTGCCTATACACCACCTTGGATGATGAGATGTTCTTCCCAGAGGCATTCCGTGCCACTCTCTGATCCACCAGATGTCTGAGCCCCGACACAGTCAAGCTAATGACTGAAAAGAAGCGCTTAGTGGGAGGCAACCCACTTTTAGGTTAAATTTTCTTTGAATTTTGTTTGGTTTTTGCTAATTTTTAGTTTTGGTTTTTTTCTGGTGTCAGAAAAAAAAAAATTGGTGTCGACCGACACCCACTTCCAGTGTCGCCGACAACCACCCGACCAGGTACGTATTTTTATTTTTTCTTGTTCATTTGTTTTCATCTTTGTTTCTTTCCGATCCTATGGCTTGATAACACTGGGAAACGTAAAATAAAAATTAAGTAAATATAGGATAGGTTATATGAGTAACACGCGGCTAATAGGGTACATTATAGGGGCCAAGCGATATCTGTGTCAAGCGACGAGCATCTAAGACAATATTTACGAAGATTTTCAATTATATATATACACAATATGTGTATCTCCCAACTGCATTGTTATCCTCTATAAATCCAAATAACCGGAGGTCAGAGCTGAGAAACTCCATCTTCAACAAACTTACTCATACTTTATTTTTGTTCGCCAGATCAATAAATCACAGGCTTCTTCCCAAAATAATCTGAAAAAGTCAGGTCTGTCGCCTTTAGTTAAATGTTCTTTTATGGGTCGATTCCTATTTCCTATTTGTCTTCTCTAAACCAATGTTGGTTAGTGGGTGACATTAGTGTCCTTATTCTGTCAACGGAAAGTATACATATTTTAATGGCTCTCTTCATCACTCTTTACCGTATGATTGTACTATAGATACAAGAATATTGTTGAGGTTCCTCAACAAATATTAAAATTTGTCTATAACTGTTTGGGAGTAAAGATATATGTTGGACGGTTAACTGTTAAGTACAAGCATGATAATGCTATGTTTGGACGGATAAATGTTTAATTACCTATTTTTGTTTGTAATATTACCCATTATGTATTTGCTTAACAGTTCTATGTTATCTCATCACTCTAATCCTAATAATTGGACCTTGCAAATGTAGGAGAATATCTGAACAATCCAACTGATCTCTTCGTGGGTACGACATTTAAAAATCGGGAAGCATTTAAGATTCACATGGCTTTATATGCAATAAGTAGAGTCTATAACTGTTTACGGGTAAAGATATAGGTTCATCGGCTAACTGTTAAGTATAAGCATGATAATGCTATGTTTGGAAGAATAAAATTTTAATTACCTATTTTCATTTGTACTATTGCCCATTATGTATTTTTGACAGTTCTATGTTATCTCGTCACTCTAATCCTAATAATTGGACCTTGCAAATGTAGGAGAATATCTGAATAATCCCACTGATCTCTTCGGCGGTATGATATTTAAAAATCTGGAAGCATTTAAGAGTCACATGGATTTATATGCCATAAGAAATAAGTTTCGATACCGAAGCCCTCAATCTGCACCAGAAGCAATGGTGCTTGAGTGTTATGGAATCTCCTGTACATGGCCTGTTTACGTAGTCCGATTAGATGGGTCTGATCTTTTCGAAGTTTGAAGGATAAAACCAACCCATAGCTGTACTGTTGATGAGCGAACAGGTAATGGGAGGCAAGCCACCACCAATGTCATTTGAGAAATACAGAGGCCAAGATTTACTGGACCAGGGGGTGGGGCTCGACCAAACGATATCATTGGTATGATGCAAGAAGATCAGGACATACACATATCTTACTCGAAAACGTGGCACTCCAGGAGGTGGCAATGGATTACGCCAAAGGATCTTGTGGAGAATCGTACCAACATCTCCCCATGTATCTTAAAAATCTAGTTCTAGCAAATCCTGGTACACATGTTGATCTTCATACTGAGTTGAATGCAAACATTGGTCAGCGGTTCAAGTACTTGTTCTTGGCGATGAGTGCATCAATCAATGGATATGCATACATGCGGAAAGTCATAGTAGTGGACATCGCTGTCATCGCTGACAATCTTATCCTCCTGTCTCAAAGACCATTAACTGTGCACACATTGTTGTGTCTGTCTTTGCCTCCGAATACTCTCGAGACTGGCACGATAAACACATTTAAAAGGGAAATATGTCGGTTGTCTCTTAACCGCATCAGCTCAAGATGAGAATTATCAGATTTTTTCTTTTTCTATTGCGTTCGTAGATGGAGATAATAATAAATCCTGGGAGTGGTTCTTAAGAAGATGTTCAGGATTCTGATCTGGCGTCAGCATTATCTGAACTTAGTCTCTACCCCCCCCCCTCCAATCGATGCGATGGCCACCTGGGCTGGGTAGGTCACGTAAAAAGTGTTTTTTTTTCCGGGGAGATAAGCTTCTATTCAATAGCTTATATTCTGGTGGATAACTAAGTTGTTAACGTCGGATATTGCTGTCACAGAAGTCGAAGACAATATAGAAGCGTACAGTGTGCAGTCGGTGCAACAGCGTCGGTCACAACCAGGAAACATGTAAGATTCCCATATGAAGACAATCATATTAGAAGGGGCAGGTTCCTTGCTGAAAGGTGTATGCAGAGAAGGTGGTTACTAGTACTGGAGCAGAAAATAGATTTTTGTTTAATATGTGTAATATTGAGGAAGTATCCCAAATAAGGTTTGTAGCCTGTGTATTACTAAGCTTGATTTTGCATATAAATAAGAAAGACTTGCCTCTAGTTAATGTAAGAGAGAAGCTAATGTAAGTATGCCTCAGAAATACACTAGAGTTTGGAAAATATTCTGCCGGATAATAAAAAACTTATTTGAATTATAAATTAAATATACATCCACTCAATATATTATGTTGCTAAGAGAGTTACGTTTATAGACTACTCCATCAAAGAAGAAACTGGAATGTAGAATATTATAAGATGAGTACGACACATCAATATTAGCTAAAATATGAAGCGACACTTAACCGGAAATTCATTTCATAATATCATCAACCGAATTACAAAAAAAGGCTAACTTAGGATTTTGCCAGAATATTCCAAAATATGACACATACGTTGATACACTACAACAACTCATGATATTCCTTGTAAACCATCACCGCTAGTCTCTGGGACTCTTTGCCAAGAGCTTCGGGAGTGATACATTTACATACCTCAGCCTCACCTATAGTGTTTGATTGGATAAGCAACACTTAGGTATCCCCAGAATCGGTGTTGATTCCGTTTTGAGGAACACACTTAGCACGTTTAATAGTGAGAGGCTTCAACTCTCGCACGGTTAACTTGCGACCAGACTGCTTCAATAGATATGTAAACATCTCGGTTATAGGGTTAAGCTCTGTTGCCATCATTGAGTCACTACGAAGTGCCACGTTGCAATCGAGAACGAGAAGCACCCAGTTCGTACAGTCGACACAGAGTCCAACCCAATGTTTTTTGTCCATGTTGAATGGAAAGTAAAACCATTGGAGATCAGGTTACGAATAATTTACCGCATCAGAGTAGTGGACCAACGCGTTGGAAAAGTGTTGAGTTCCTTTACTCTGAAGTTTTGAGAATTTGGAGTAGTTTTTACTAAGGCATGCAACAAATTTGGAATAAAAAAGGCAGCTGATACTTCTGACCCCGTAAAGTGTTCTGGTATATCGCATAAGAATATCAACCATCTGCAAAAATATTGCATAA
This sequence comes from Iljinskaea planisiliqua, assembly GCA_900108845.1. NCBI lineage: Eukaryota > Viridiplantae > Streptophyta > Magnoliopsida > Brassicales > Brassicaceae > Iljinskaea > Iljinskaea planisiliqua. The sequence continues at coordinate 24,478 of FNXX01000117.1, read as the reverse complement.
CATAATAAAATACCAGTTAACTTAATTTGTTATATGTCTTCGAGTTACTTATCCATTTATTATAAATTGAATTTTATATACCTTTGGTATTTTCTCTCAGCAATTTCACAAATTTTTTTAATAAACACCACCTTACCTGCCGCATTGCTGTGGCTGGAGAGATAATAGGGATGATGTTAGAAACTTAATAGACTTTCCCAACCAAACTAATTCTGGAAGTATAAAAAATGCTTACAAGGGGAAGATCAATTTATCCATTTCCTTCACAAACTTCTTACCGAAATCAGAATTTTCCCCTGCACATTGGACGTCATATGAGCTTCCCTTGCCCGTTGAAGAATCGGAGTGTCACACTTATAGACTCCAACAAGTGGAGCATGTACTTTCTTCTGTCTTTTAGTTTTCTGGTATTGATACTCCCCAACAACATCCGCGTGGTTGTGCTAAGGAATAGGATCATGCAGTTGAACATGAAGATTGGTGTTCAACAAAACAGAGAATGACGCGGGAAGCTATGTGTTTTAAAGAAGAAAATGACTTGTCATGAGCTTAGTTATCACAGCTGATATTAAGGGATTGAGGAATATTCACATAAAAGAGATAAGGACGAACAGAAAGATTTAGTGAATCTTGTTTGAAGGATATAAAAAGGGAACCTGGTAGAATAATTAGGTTTGCCGTTTTTATAAGAGTTTTTAGAGAACTTGAAGTAACAAGGTTTTGAACGGTGAGTGAAATACGAGAGATCACAACTGGTGTTGTGTAGTGAGGTTGGGTAGATTAGGAATTGGTCAGTTTCGATTCACGGTTGTGTGAAGTCGAATTAATCTGATTAAACAAGTGTTTTGTTTAAAAGATTTCTAATAAAAGTCAACCAGTTTGAGGAATTTGTTATTGCATATCGATATATCTGTGTTCTAGGTTTTTCATTTGGTATCAGAGCGTGATACAAACCCCCTGCCGAGGTTGACGTCCCAGCCAGCCCCACAACCTCAACCGGCCATTCCAACTATGCGATCAAGGCCACTAACTCGGTCCGGAGCCAGAACTTTGCAAGACGGATTCAACAAAGCAGTGAAGGCCTTAATCCTCCAACTTGAGGTTAAGGAGCTGTCGGACCAACTGGGCCAGATTCATATCGCGCAATCCAAGTCCAGCCCGACCAAGTCCGAAGAGGAGGACCGGCCCAAAGAACTCCCTACTAAGGATCGTCAAGCCCGGCCCAACACAGAGGACCAAGGAACCAGCCCGGCCGCAACGATCCAGAAGGCCCAATCAGCACCAGCACGCGGCCCCAACACAAGTCCCACTTTGGCCGGCCCAAGAGAAGCCCACGGACTTACCTTGTTCGACATTTCTCCCCTTGGAGCCTAAGTAACGAACCTGGCCGCTAACAAGTCCACATTCAGGGAGCTTTCCAAAACTCAAGCCGCTACTCATCCAGCTATGGTAAGTCTGGTAAGTGAATAATTTGATTTCCTATTGACTAACGAAGTTTCCTGTTTTGTCTGATTTTCTTCTTAAATAGCGTAAGGCACTTGTTAGCCAATTTCCATAGTTTTAAGGCACTTGTTTAGCCATTTCTGTTTTCTTAGGTAGTTTTAAAACAATTTGTAATTTGCTTCAAAGACCCCTCGAAGGGCAAAGCTGCTCGGACTATTTAATAAAGTCCTCCCAGCCGTGTATCTTTTAACCTAGATCAATAAACAACCAAACTTTCTTCCAGAAAGCCTTGTGCTCTGCGCAACCTTGAGATTTCTTGGAATTCTCGACTCAGTCTTTATCAAGTCCTTTCCATCCGACTTGTGGTGACTCTCGCTCCATCATCCTCGTACGATCAACCATACTTTGTCCTGTCTGAAAGAGCCGCACAGCCAGCAGTCCGGATCCATCTAATCACTTCGTTCATCCCCCACCTTCGTCGAGCCAAAGAAAGAGCCGCACGGCCAGCTTTGTCTCTCCCCACCTTCCGCGAATCTTAACCTCGTTTTGGGGTTTGTACCATCTGGTATCAGAGCTGAAAAAAAAAACTCCTATCAGGTTTTAGCTATCCTTTTCTCTTCGTTATAGCATTCGATTCCTTTTCTTCTAGTTTTAAAAAAAAAAATCTGTCCTTTGTTTTAAAACTTCGTTTGTTTCATTTTAAAACCCAAATTTCAAAAAAAAAAATAGTATCTTAGTTGTTTGAATCATTTAAAAAAAAAAAAGAGCATTCACTTCTTGTTTCGTGTTTCAGAAATCGCGTTGGTTAAGCTCACACACCAGGCGAGATCGAGTCCGACCCAGCCGTCCATCACCCGTGTTGCATACGAACCCTAGTTTTGAATCCACATTAGGAAACTTATTAGGTACCCAAAACAATGGGAGACGCTAACCAGCTGGCCCAAATCCTGGAGGTCCTTAACCAACTCAACACCCGTATGACCACGCTGGAACAACGCCAGCCCCAGGCGGACGCTGCAACGTCCGAGGATACGGGAAGTACCGACGTGGCCCGACATCCTAATGGCCCGTACGCCCGCGAACCAAACGACGAACCGGCTAACGTCCACCCAAACGGACAGGCCAACGACCGCGACCGCAACCGGCAGCAACGCGGACGAAACCCGAGGCAGGAAGAAGGTGAACCTTGGCAAGGCAAGGACCTTAAGCTCACTCCTCCGACCTTTGCTGGTCGAATCAATCCGGAAGCCTACCTAGATTGGGAGCGACGCATGGAGTACATCTTTGAGTACTACAACTACTCAGAGATCCGGAAAGTTGCCTTAGCTTCAGCACAGCTAACGGACAACGCCCTAGCCTGGTGGGATCGAGAGGTCGCCGACAGGAGACGACGAAGGATGCCCCCTGTTGAATCATGGGAAGACATGAGCTACCAGCTCCAGAAACGGTACGTCCCAGCCTACTACCACAGAGATCTCCAGAAGCGGTTCCGCAAGTTGAACCAGGGGACTAAATCCGTAGAAGAGTATTTTGAGGAATTCGAAACCCTCAAGAATCGTTTAGAGGTGGAAGATTCCCAGGAGACGTTGATGGCCCAGTTCCTAGACGGCCTTCACGATCGGATTGCCCGGAAGGTAGAAAGGCAACCGTATGGGGATTTAGATGAGCTCGTGCATTCGGCCGTACAAGCTGAGCAGCACATTAAGAGGAAGAACGCCTCTACCAGCCGAGCCAAGACCGGTTGGACACCCCCAGCACCGCGCACCTTCGACAAGGGAAAGGCTATCGACACCACGTCCCAGTTTAAGAGGCCGGTTCCAGAAGCCATGAAAGGAGCCACCACCGGCACAAAACCAGCCCAAGCCCAAAGAGCCCGAGACGCTACCTGTTTCAAATGCAAGGTAAAGGCCATTACCAGCGAGACTGTCCCAACCAGCGTGCTATGATCCTCCGAGAAGACGGCGAGTACGAATCACAGGATGAGGCCGAGGAAGAATTGGAAGAGTCCGAAGAAGAGGTCACGGACTACCCGGACGTTGGAGATATCTTGGTCACACGGTGGTCCTTAAGTGCCCTGTACGAACCCGAGACGATCCAGCGGAGAACATCTTCCACACACGATGCACTGTCCAAACCAAGGTATGTAGCCTTATCATAGATGGTGGTTCTTGCACTAATGTGGCTAGCAAGTACATGGTTGACAGATTAGTCTCAAGACCACCAAGCATCCTAGACCCTACCGACTTCGATGGTTAGACGACAAGGTCGAAATGAAGATTGGTGAACAAGTACGAGTCCCCTTCAGCATTGGCAAGTACACAGACGAGGTGCTTTGCGATGTGGTTCCAATGAAGGGCGGACACATAATTCTAGGCCGACCGTGGCAGTATGATAAGGAGACACTCCATCACGGCCGCACCAACTTCTACAGTTTCAACCACGACGGTAAGAAGCACAACTTAGCGCCCCTGACGCCCCACGAAGTCCATGAGCTACAACACGCTATGGCCAAAGTAGCCAAAGACTCTCAGGTAAGTAAGACCAACTTATTCATTTCTCCGTCCAAGGTTTTTAAGTCTATAGAACAAAACGTACCGGTACTGCTCATGATCTTTCGAGAAGGGTATTTTGCAGGTCCGGAGGAAGTTAGTCACCCCGAGGAGATGACCAAGCTGCTGACCGAGTTTAAGGACGTCTTTCCCGAAGAGATTCCAGCCGGCCTACCCCCGATCAGAGGCATAGAGCATCAGATCGATCTCGTACCAGGAGGTCCCCTACCCAACCGACCGGCCTACCGTATAAACCCGGAGGAAGCCAAGGAGCTAGAGCGACAGGTCCAGGAGTTAATGCAGCAAGGCTATGTCCGGGAGAGCCTCAGTCCGTGTGCGGTTCCAGTCATCTTGGTGCCAAAGAAGGACGGCACTTGGATGATGTGTGTTGACTGCCGAGCCATCAACAACATAACCATCAAATACCGACATCCTATCCCGCGTCTGGACGACATGTTGGACGAGTTGAGTGGAGCCACGATCTTCTCTAAGATCGACCTTAAGAGCGGCTACCACCAGGTCAGAATGAAGGAGGGCGACGAATGGAAGACAGCGTTCAAGACCAAGAGAGGTCTCTACGAATGGCTAGTCATGCCATTTGGGCTTACCAACGCCCCAAGTACCTTCATGCGGCTCATGAACATGTTCTGCGAGCCTACCTCTGTAAGTTTGTGGTTGTTTACTTTGATGATATCTTGGTTTACAGCACTTGCTTAACAGATCATATAGCACACCTTGAGATAGTCCTTGAGACCTTGCGGTCTGAGAAACTATATGCCAACCTCAAGAAGTGTGTATTCTGCACTGATCAGTTGGTGTTTTTAGGCTTTGTTGTAAGTGCACAGGGTCTAAAGGTCGATGAGGAAAAGATCCAGGCCATTCAAGACTGGCCCACACCAACGAACATAGGCCATGTTCGGAGTTTCCACGGTCTCGCTAGTTTCTACAGGCGATTCGTGAAAGATTTCAGCACAATAGCAGCCCCACTTACTGCGGTGATCAAGAAGGACGTAGCCTTCTCATGGGGACCAAGTCAGGAGACCGCATTCCAGAACCTGAAGGACAGCCTGACACACGCACCAGTTTTAGTTTTACCTGACTTTAACAAGACTTTTGAGGTTGAATGTGATGCCTCAGGTACAGTTATTGGTGCAGTCCTAACTCAAGGAGGAAAGCCGGTCGCCTTCTTCAGCGAGAAACTCAGTGGAGCCACCCTCAACTACCCCACATACGACAAGGAGCTGTACGCCTTGGTGAGGTCTTTGGAGACATGGCAACACTATCTACTCAGCAAGGAGTTCGTGATCCACACCGACCACGAGACGCTCAAGTACCTCAGAGGGCAGAACACGCTTAAGAAGAGACATGCCCGGTGGTTGGAGTTCGTGGAGACCTTTCCGTACGTGATCAAGTACAAGAAAGGAAAGGAGAACGTGGTCGCTGATGCACTATCCCGGAGGCATGCCCTTATCTCAGTCATGGAGGCCAGGGTCATGGGATTCGAGCATCTCAAGGAGCTATACGACACCGACCCGGATTTTGGAGAAATCTTCCAGCAGTGCAACCGCGGAGCCATGGGACCATATTTTAAAAATGACGGTTTTCTTTTCAGGGACAAGAGGCTGTGCATTCCCCAAAGTTCAATGCGCGAGTTGATCCTTACAGAAGCCCATGAAGGCGGCCTGATGGGCCATTTCGGGATGGACAAGACCAAGAGTGTCCTGGCCGAACATTTCTTCTGGCCGCATCAGAAGAGAGATGTGGAACGGTTCTGTTCCAAGTGCACGACCTGCCTAAATGCCAAATACAGGTCCCTTCCTCACGGTTTATACTCTCCCTTATCTATTCCTAACATGCCTTGGGAAGATTTGTCTATGGATTTTGTGCTAGGTTTGCCTAGAATTCGGCACAAGGATTCCATACTCGTGGTGGTAGATAGGTTCAGCAAGATGGCCCATTTCATACCTTGCAACAAAACCAACGATGCCACTCAGATCGCGGATCTGTTCTTTAAAGAGGTGGTACGACTTCACGGCCTACCCAAGACCATTATCTCCGACCGCGATCCAAAGTTCCTGAGCCAGTTTTGGAGAACGCTATGGAGGAAGCTCGGCACGAAGCTACTCTTCTCCACTAGCTGCCATCCTCAAACAGATGGACAGTCCGAGGCCACCCACCGGACGTTAGGCACCCTATTGAGGGCCACTGTTGGTAACAATTTGCGTAATTGGCTAGATTGTCTTCCTTTAGTAGAATTTTCTTACAATCGTGTCAAGCACTCTGCTACTAATCTGTGTCCTTTTGAGCTTGTGTATGGGTTTAAGCCACAGGTTCCTCTCGACATAGCATCTGAAACCTTATCTCCGAAGGAACAAACCAACCAAGATGGAGTCGCCAAGGCCGACCTAATGAAGAAACTGTATCAAAAAGCGAGGGAGAACCTTGAGAAGAAGAACGAGAAAGTGAAGACGCGCAAAGACAAGCATCGGAAAGAACTAATCCTGGAACCAGGAGATCAAGTCTGGGTACACTTGAGGCCAGACCGGTTCCCAAACGCGCGAACCAACAAACTTTCACCCCGAGGCACCGGACCTTACCGAGTCATCCGAAGGATCAACGACAACGCATACGAACTAGACCTCCGAGGTGAGTTTAAGGTATCTCCAGTTTTTAATGTTTCTGACCTAGTTCCCTACGTGGCAGGAGAATCAGTTCTGAGGTCATAACCTTCTCAAGGGGGAGAGGATGATACAAACCCCCTGCCGAGGTTGACGTCCCAGCCGGCCCCACAACCTCAACCGGCCATTCCAAGTATGCGATCAAGGCCACTAACTCGGTCCGGAGCCTGAACTTTGCAAGACGGATTCAACAAAGCCGTGAAGGCCTTAATCCTCCAACTTGAGGTTAAGGAGCTGTCGGACCAACTGGGCCAGATTCACATCGCGCAATCCAAGTCCAGCCCGACCAAGTCCGAAGAGGAGGACCGGCCCAAAGAACTCCCTACTAAGGATCGTCCAGCCCGGCCCAACACAGAGGACCAAGGAACCAGCCCAGCCGCAACGATCCAGGAGGCCCAATCAGCACCAGCACGCGGCCCCAACACAAGTCCCACTTTGGCCAGCCCAAGAGAAGCCCACGGACTTACCTTGTTCTACATTTCTCCCCTTGGAGCCTAAGTAACGAACCTGGCCGCTAACAAGTCCACATTCAGGGAGCTTTCCAAAACTCAAGCCGCTACTCATCCAGCTATGGTAAGTCTGGTAAGTAAATAATTTGATTTCCTATTGACTAACGAAGTTTCCTGTTTTGTCTGATTTCCTTCTTAAATAGCGTAAGGCAGTTGTTAGCCAATTGCCATAGTTTTAAGGCCCTTGTTTAGCCATTTCTGTTTTCTTAGGTAGTTTTAAAACAATTTGTAATTTGCTTCAAAGGCCCTTCAAAGGGCAAAGCTGCTCGGACTATTTAATAAAGTCCTCCCAGCCGTGTATCTTTTAACCTAGATCAATAAACAACCGAATTTTTTCCAGAAAGCCTTGTGCTCTGCGCAACCTTGAGATTTCTTGGAATTCTCGATTGAGTCTTTATCAAGTCCTTTCCATCCGACTTGTGGTGACTCTCGCTCCATCATCCTCGTACGATCAACCACACTTTGTCCTGTCTGAAAGAGCCGCACGGCCAGCAGTCCAGATCCATCTAATCACTTCGTTCATCCCCCACCTTCGTCGAGCCAAAGAAAGAGCCGTACGGCCAGCTTTGTCTCTCCTCACCTTCCGTGAATCTTAACCTCGTTTTGGGGTTTGTACCAGAGCGGGTAACCTATCTTGATCGAAAGATCTTCTTACAGGTTGAGAACCTGCAAAGAACATGGATACATCAAAGGAATTGCTAGCAATCCAACGTACTCTCATGCTTGATGAGAATAATTTTGGTCATTGGAAAGTTCGCATGAAATAACGTCTCAAGGGTATTGATGAAGATGTTTGGACTGCTGTTGAAACTGGTTGGACAGAACCTGTTATCAAGTCAGAAGAAGAAGGTGAAGAAATACCTAAACCCAAGGACACATGGACAGAAGCTGACAAGTTGAGCTCTAAGTTTAATTCGAAGGCAATATCTGAGATTTTTAATGCTATCGATCCTGAACAATTCAAATTGGTACAAGGATGCACGTCAGCTAAAGATGTTTGGGATACTCTGGTCGAATACTATGAAGGAACCTCAACAGTTAAAAGAACTCAGTTAGATTTCTTGGCATCTCAGTTTGAAAATGTGAGGATGAGTGAAGAAGAAACTGTTACGAGTTTCAGTTCAAAATTGAGTGCTATAGCAAATGAGGCAGCTGTTCTGGGAAAAACTTACAAGGACCAGAAACTTGTTAAAAAACTTATTCGATGCTTACCAGAAAAGTTTTCTTCGTACAAAGCTCTGTTCAAAGCTGGAATGAATACTGATGAAATGATGTTTTCATCACTCTGTGGAATTCTCAAAGCAGAAGAAATGGAAACCTTAGCCAAACAAGCTAAAAATGGAAAAGGTATAGCTTTCGCTGCAGAACAAGATTCTGATAGAATTCATACCATATCAGATACTCTAAATCGAAAAGTAGATGAAAGTGTGAGTCTGTTGGCTCGAAATTTCAAAAAGGCTTTGAAGCGAATCGAAAAAGGGAAAGAAAGAAACTCAAGTTTTCAACAACACAGTGAGTCGGGTCCAGAATGGAAGCGTGACAAGGAACAAACTGGTCATCGAAATAACAAAAATAATTTTGGACAGAACAGTGGAAAACGACGAGATGTTCAATGCCACGAATGTGAAGGTTATGGTCACTATAAATCTGAATGTCCGCTTGCAAAGAGGAAGGAGCTTCGGTGTGGAGAATGCAAAGGATATGGACACGTCAAGAGTGAATGTCCAAACTTTCAGAAGATAAATGATAAATCACTGATAAGTTTTAGCGATACTGAATCTGATGAAGACAGTGATGATGATGGGATGCTCAACATGGTAGCTTATGTTGGAGGAAAAGAAATAGTGGAATCGGATCCTGATTCTGAAACAGACGATGAAGAACTTGATCCTAAGCTGGAATATCGTAAGCTATATGATAACTGGGTTGATATGAGCAATGTTAACTTAAAACTTCTAAAAGAAAAAGCCATGTTGGAAGCACAGATCAACATTCTTGAAATGGAAAAACCAATATCTCAGGTGACTGATGGTTCAACTCTGATAAATGACAAAGACTCTGATATTTTGGTAAAACTGGGGATAGAACAACAGAAAATTGTTGATTTAGAACTCAGGATGAGTCAATTATCAGAACAGTTATCTCATGAAAAGGAGAAGAACAGAGGGATTGAGCATAATCTAAACGACAATTACAAGAAGATTAGAATGCTGAACAAAGAACAAAAGACCTCGACGAATTGCTTGCTATGGGTCAACCTTCCAAGGTGAATTGGGGACTTGGATACACAGGTTATGGTGAATCAAGTTTTACTGCTCAAAATACAAATCAAACCGGTATCAAAGGATTTGTTCGTTCAAAAATCACATTGGAAACTAATGATTCTAAACATGCTGAACCATGTGCAACGGTGAAAACTCAGACGCTACAGAAAATTGAAGCTGCTACATTTAAGAAGAAACGGGGATGCTATTATTGTGGTCTAATAGGACACACACAGCACTATTGTTATGACTTCTATAAAAGGATCAAACAAGCATGGAATCAGAATAAGTGTTTCATATATTCTAAACGGTATGGTAAAGTGTGGATCACTAAAGAATTTATGTATCCTCAAGTCAGTAAATCAAGCTCTCAGGAAAGGATAGAATTGGTTTGCAATTTAGCAAGATTTGAAGATGATTCTGAAGATCTTCTTGGAAATGTTGCTTACACCTCTACAGATCAACCAAAATCGATGTCATGGTATTTTGACAGCGGTTGCTCAAGGCACATGACTGGGCAACAACAAGTACTGTCCTCCTACACAGAAATAGAAGCCGGGAAAGTGACATTTGGTGATGGAGGTAAGGGAAAGATAAAAGGGGTTGGTGAAATTCTTCAGGATAATCAGTCATCTTTGATCAAAGTATACTATGTTGAAGGTTTAAAAGCTAATTTAATCAGCATTAGTCAACTCTGCATAAGAGATTGGGACACATGAATGTGAATGGAATGGTAAGCTTAGTCAAAGCAGATGTTGTTTGTGGTATACCTAAGTTCGAGAATGAAGTTACTTCTGTCTGCAAAGCTTGTTGTCAAGGGAAGCAGATTAAAGTTCAACATAAGCAAGTAAAAGAAATTGGTACCAAAAGAGTACTTGAGCTTGTGCATATGGACTTAATGGGACCAATTCAAACAGAGAGTGTAGGAGGAAAAAAATACATTTTTGTGCTTGTGGAAGATTTTTCCAGGTTTACATGGGTAAGATTTTTAAGAGAAAAATCAGAGACGTTGGAGAGCTTCAAAATTCTAGCTCTGCAATTATCCAACGAAAAAAGTCCTATTACTCAGATCAGAAGTGATCATGGTGGAGAGTTTCAGAATGATGCTTTTGACAAATTTTGTCATTCCCAGGGCATCAGACATCAGTATTCAGCTCTTAGAACACCACAAAAAAATGGGATTGTGGAGAGGAAAAATCGAACTCTCCAAGGTATGGCCAGGGCAATGATGCATTACAATCAGATTCTGACTAATTTCTGGGCAGAAGCAATTAGTACGACATGTTACATTATTAACCGTGTATATGTGAAACCCGGTACTAAGACTACACGTTACAAAGTGTGGAGAGGAAAAACTCATAATCTGAGTCATCTACATATTTTTGGTTGCGTGTGCTACATTCTCAGAGACAAAGACAACTTGGGAAAATTCGATTCAAGAAGTGAAGAAGGTGTGTTCATGGGATACTCAACACACAGCATGGCACACAGAGTCTACAACAAAACATCAAAGATGATTATTGAAGCAGTGAATGTTGTGTTTGATGATAAGAGTGGAAAGACTCTCGCAGAGGTGGTAAACAATGAACGAATTGAAGCTACACATGGTCAGGAAGTGTTTAATCAAGACAATCACATTCTTCAAGAAGGAGAACTTGAGATTGAGGAAAAGCAACTTCAAGTATATCGTAATCACTCCATTGATGATGTAATTGGGAATCTAGATGATGATAGAAGAACCAGAAATATTCAACTAAATTTCAAGGAGATGGTCAAACTAGCATGTTTTATCTCACATATAGAGCCAAAGAATGTTTCTGAAGCTTTGGATGACGATTTCTGGACAACCGCTTGACATGATGAACTTGATAAATTTGTAAGACACAAGGTTTGGGATTTGGAACCCAAACCTGAAGGTGTGAACGTGATAGGCACCAAGTGGATCTTTAAAAACAAAATTGATGAAGATGGAAACATTGTACGAAATAAACCCAGACTAGTGGCACAAGGATATTGTCAGATTGAAGGGGTAGACTTTGATGAAACCTTTGCTCCTGTTGCCAGATTGGAATCAATTCGTTTGCTTCTGGGTATCGCTTGTAAGCTCAACATCAAGTTATACCAAATGGATGTGAAAAGTGCATTTCTGAATGGAATTTTACAAGAAGAGGTATATGTTGCACAACCCAAAGGATTCGAAGATCCAAAATTCCCAAATCATATTTACAAACTGAAAAGAGCTTTGTATGTATTAAAACAAGCTCCCAGAGCTTGGTATGAGCGCCTTGCACAGTTTCTTTTAAGCACTGGATTCAAGAGAGGAAGTCTTGATAAAACCCTGTTCATCCTGAACAAGAATCAGGGGATGCTGGTTGTTCAAATATATGTTGACGATATTCTGTTTGGAGCAACTAAGGATCAACTGGTGAAAGAATTCTGTGCAAAACATGACTCGAGAGTTTTAAATGAGTATGATGGGGGAGTTGAATTACTTCCTAGGCCTCCAGATAAAACAGATGGATGATGGTATTTTTGTTTCACAAAGCACTTATGCACGAAATTTAGTGTCACGATTCGGAATGCATATGTCTAAGGAAGCTAAGACACCCATGAGTACTACATGTAAGCTGTCTAAAGACGAAAAGGGAACAAAGGTTGACGAGAAACTGTATCGTGCAATGATAGGGAGCTTACTGTACTTAACCGACAGTCGGCCTGACCTGTGTTACAGTGTAGGTGTTTGTGCAAGATATCAAGCTTGTCCTCGTGAATCTCATATGACAGCTGTGAAACGGGTCATCAAATATGTGAAGGGTACAACGAATCTTGGGTTATATTACACTGAAGATACTAACACTAATCTGGCTGGATTTTGTGATGCAGACTGGGCAGGATGCTTAGATAATAGAAGAAGCACATCCGGAGGTTGTTTCTTTCTTGGAAATAATGTTGTGTCATGGCATAGCAAAAAACAGAACTGTGTTTCTTTGTCAACTGCAGAAGCTGAATACATTGCCTTGGGAAGTTGCTGTACTCAACTTCTTTGGATGCAACAGATGCTGCCAGATTATGGTATGAACTCTGGTACTCTTTTGGTTCATTGTGATAATATAAGTGCTATTAATATTTCTAAAAACCCAGTTCAGCATTCTCGTACTAAACACATTGCAATTAGGCATCACTTTGTTAGAGATTTGGTTGAGACAAAGATAGTTGAGATCGATCATGTATCCTCTGAAAAGCAATTGGCTGATATTTTCACTAAGGCTCTTGATCTAAACATTTTTTTGAATTTGCGAAAATCAATTGGAATTTGTGAAGCATGAGCGGCTTTGACTCTGAGAGGGGTTGAGTTTGTGCAACATAAATCTGAAAGATATCATGTGAGGTCTGTATTATTTTTATTATGTATCTCGAAACTTCTTTTGCATCTGAATTTGCGTAGCAACAGCCTTCTATTGTGTGATTTGTCAAGTATAGACTACTTTGGGAGTTTATGCAGGATGGCAACTTTGATAGACACTCAGTTAGGGACAGAACATAAACTCGTTAACCCCTGAATCTGATCACTGTCTGGAGTTGCTGAGTGAGTGAAGAAAGATTATTTTTGGAAGAAAGTATTAAAAAAAAAAAAAAAGGCTCTGAAGTACTGAGCTGAGGACTTATTTAAAAAAAAAAAAAAAAAAAAAAAAACCTACAAAAAGGGGTTAAAGTCCAGAAAAGTTAACAAGGGGTAAAATCCAAATTTACTCTTCCTAGTATAAGACCTGATGAGAAAGATACTCATTTTGGAACATGGTGATACCACACTATGCTTCTGAACATGATCACTATCTGGATCGGGCAGAAAGTTTTTTTTCAATCACTCATTCTTGCAAGAAGTAGTAACTCAAATCACATGATGGTATGCTATCTGCTATAGCGAATTCATATTCAGAGGATGATATTTTTATCTACCAAAGGACAATCTCACATGGTGGTCAATCAGAGGATGTTTAAACATTTAGTTACTCTTGGAGTCCAGGTTGGTTAACTCTAATTTAACAATTTAAACTTAATTATTTATTTTTTCGGATACTTCTGACTCGATCTCACCTATATTTCACTCACTAATTCTCTTTACAAACTGCCTGTGTTTGAGATTGCAAAAATAAGCTGAACATAAACCTACGATTGTACACATTTTCATTCGGTTAACTTTAAAATTAAATTAGAACCGGTTTACCGGTTTGGTCTAATTTTACTTTGAGGGGTTTGGTTTAAGACAGGTTGTGAGTTTTTTTTTCTGCTTAAACCAAGCACATCCTCTGTTTGTGAGCAGCCACTCTACCATGGATAACGAACCGGTCAAGCTTCGTCAATCTCAGCGTCTTCGTTCTGCGATGAATCGCTCAGTCAATTCTCATCTTCGGTCTCGATCTGGAAAAGAACCGATGGATGCACCTACTCTGGTTGATGAAACTGAGGATTCCGATTCCGCCGAAATCGACATGCAAGCTGGTGGTGATGATGCAGGAGCTGGTGGTGATGATGTCGGAGCTGGTGGTGATGATACGCGTGAATCGCGCTATGCAGCAAGTCGACTTCTATTTTCTGAACGAGAACTTCGAGAGCCAGATTTTACAAAATCCCGCACACGTGTCTTCAATCGCCTGTTTGTGTCTGAGGAAGCTAGTCGACAGTACCGGTTGATTGCAGATCGAACTATCTTGGATCAGAAACTTATCTCCCTGGAAGATCCCAAGATGAAGGAAGCTCATGAGATTATTGACAGAGCAGGTTTGCTTCTCTCTGTTCTTGATGTGAAGAAGTATGTGCCTGAGGTTGTACGGGAATTTTATGCTAATCTTGGAGATTTAGAATGCCGTGGTAAAACATAAGCTGTGTATGTTAGAGGGAGGATGTATGAGTTTTCGCCGGAGATTATTAATGATATGTTTTTGCGTCCTCTTCATGATCCTTTGGATGTGTGGAAATCTGAGGATATCAATGCTGCTGCGATCACTGTCTCTGGTGGCAAGAAGAAGAAGTGGTGTGATTTGAGTGTTGCAGATCTCACACCTACAATGTCGATTCTGCACAAGATCTGTTGTCGAAACTGGATGGCTACTTCTAACAAATCGAAACTGACCAGAGATAGAGTCAAATTTCTTCATATGATGGTACGCGGACGACTATTCAACTTGGGTCATCTGCTCTTTTCTCAAATTATGTCTATTGGTCAAACCATCCAAGACAAGGAAGGAAACAATCTCGTGTTTCCAAGTCTGATATTTCAGCTTCTCGAGTTTCAACATAATGTTCCCTTCCAATCATCTGAGCCTCGATCTCTGGATCCTACACCAGTGATTGTTGATTGCAAACAAGGTATCTGTAAGCAATCTGTCGCTTCAGCTCACCCGGATGGACCGTTTCTTTCTCAGGACATGCGAGAATTGACTCGTCTCTCTAGGAAGATCAGTTTTCGTCTTGCAAGTAAGTAGATTTTTTTTTCTTCTCTTCAGATACATTTTGTGTTACCTGATGTTTTTAAGTGAGTATGCACTCAAGCAGGGGGAGAATACGTGGATGCGCCTCTTCGGGATGGTGAAGCATACGAGGATGTAATGGCAGACATTTTGGCCTCCGATCAGGATATAGATGAATGTGGCTAGAGTCTTGGGTCTAGTAGATAGGGGGAGTTCGTATTTTGCAGAGTTCACATTGTCTGCTGTTTTAATTTGTTTTAAAAATTGACATCTTGTGAAACTCTGTTTGAGTTTGCAATCTTTATTTAGGAGTGATTGGTTTCATCTGTACTTTGCTACATTGCTTTAAAATTATGAAGAACTCCTCTTGACAGTTTCTTGTGTGATAAATATCGTTTGGTATATGTGGAGTGCTTTGCTGCTGGTATATTTCTTTTGCAGGATACTTGATTGACATACTAACATAAAAATGGGGAGATTGTTAAGGAATAGGATCGTGCAGTTGAACGTGAAGATTGGTGTTCAACAAGACAGAGAATGACGCGGGAAGCTATGTGTTTTAAAGAAGAAAATGACGTGTCATGAGCTTAGTTATCACAACTGATATTAAGGGATTGAGGAATATTCGCATAAAAGAGATGAGGACGAACAGAAAGATTTAGTGAATCTTGTATGAAGGATATAAAAAGGGAACCTGGTAGAATAATTAGGTTTGCCGTTTTTATAAGAGTTTTTAGAGCACTTGAAGTAACAAGGTTTTGAACGGTGAGTGAAGTACGAGAGATCACAACTGTTGTTGTGTAGTGAGGTTGGGTAGATTAGGAATTGTTCAGTTTCGATTCACGGTTGTGTGAAGTCGAATTAATCTGATTAAACAAGTGTTTTGTTTAAATGATTTCTAATAAAAATCAACCAGTTTGAGGAATTTGTTATTGCATATTGATATATCTGTTTTCTTGGTTTTTCAGGTTTCTCTCTCCCACGGGTTGTTTTTCATGTTTATCCTGCATCATGCCGAAAGAAAATGTAAGGGTTGAGGACACATCTGCATTAACTTGTAGCTATTATCCGGCTAATGTAATATAATATATCGGTCGTTGCATACAAGGACCATTTTTAAGCTCGCTCTCACGTTCCTCTTGCGTTATACCGAGGGAAAAAGATGGGGTTGTGGAATATATCTGTAATGCATCATTAGCTATGGGTACGCATAGTTGGATGTGAATATACTATATCTACACTCGAGAGCATATATACGAGAAATCAACTAACAGGAATATTCAGTACCTACAACGCATTATCGCCCCTTCCAGACACTTGATCATGTACGGTGGTTCCAACCATTAATCCATCCACTGGGTCGCAGGGCCCACTTTTATGCTCACTCTCACGTTCTTCTTGGGTCATACCGAGAGAGAACGATGGGGTGGAAGAATGTATATGTACCGGCTAATTACTTACAAGGAAACAAAATTGTTATCCGGCTAATGTAATATATTCGACATTAGATATATTAGTCAGTTATACACCCATTTATAGACTAATCTAATATATTCATGTTATTCACAGGAATATCAACATGAAATCAACAAACTGGAATATTCATTACCTCAAAAATTTTGTCTCCCCCTCCAACCGCTTGCTCATCTTCAGAGGTTACACTATTTACTCCATCCCCTGGGTTGCAAGACCTATGTTGAAGCTCACTCTCACGTTCATCCTGCGTGATATCGAGACAAAACTATGGGGTTGAGGAAGGAATCTGTAATGAAAACAATGATTAAGATTAATGAATAATATTGAAAGAAATTACACATATACTTACTCCATCATCAGTGGAAAATCAGGGATCCAGAGTGTCTACATTAACATTTGCAATGACAGATACGATGATATGGTCAGCTCTGATGATATTTATATCCCCCCCCCCTCTCCCTGCTCTTGTGGGGAGGGTTGCAAAACGTCCATTGGTTCTTTATCAGAGGATTGCACTGACTTGACGTCTCTTTACCAGTGCGTGGACGGAATAACTTGCTTCATCTTTCTCTTCAATGAAGGACTTGAGGGTACTGATAATCGCCGCCTGCGCATTATAATTTTCTCGCACAGCTCTGTCTGAACAAAGAATTTGAATTCCTGAAATGCACATTTCATCTGTAATGCATTCAAGCAGGAATTCTGTACATTGTCCTCCAACTTAAGGAACTCCCCTTTCATCTCCTCAACAACTACCGTCACAACTTAGTTTGCATATACCTCGGGTTCACAAGCAACTGACTCAGTTGCCTTTTTGTTATAGTTTGCTTGCCTATCCAACAACTTCTTTGTCTTTGCCTCCTCACGCATGTGATGAACATCAGCCTTTGTAGCACCACCTGTGAATATTTGTTTGTTGAATCTGTGTCTGGCCTTAATGAGGTCGACCAATGTGTCCACCTTTGGATCATCCTCTTCATCGGACCATACAAGCCGGCATCATCTACTTCTTCGTCAATAATAGATTGGACATGCGTCTACAAAATAAAACAAACTCATCAGCATAATCGAAGACAGAGAAATGTAAACTACTGCATCCGTCAGTAGCAATACGGGTCAGGATTACATTGTTATCTGTTTTTGGCTAAACAAATAAATAACCAACCATAAACATGCGGTTAATTTAAGATTATCGGATAAATTTGTGTTGATACGAATAATAATAATGTGACCCAGGCTAAAAAAAAAGTGTCTATTAAAAATATTATATAGCAGTTACAATACAGATAACGGTTAAAATATTTAGTGTACGGATAATAATATGGTAACCGGTCATATCGTGGCCATTGCGTCCAGATCCCTTGCATGGCCAGGGCTCAGGCTTATTGTGACTGACGAACTACCCGCATTTTTTCATCATCTGCATCTTCTTCATCATATTCCAACGAATCTTTGACTTTTCTTGAACAACATATGTCAGTGCTGGAACGAGGCAGTCATAACCAACTGAAAAGAAAGACCAAACCCAGAAACAGAAAATGTGTTCTGCGACAATGAAATATCATCTCGCTCCTTGATACTACTCATTAGCATGTCGAAAGAGAGTCACCCCAAAGATAAGCAAAAAAATCATCAAGGTCTTTGATAATCTCCGCATTATCTTTTGAAATTTTTGGATGGTAACTGTTCTAGATCTTGTTTAATTTATGGAATTCAGAGCTAATACATCCCCTGGCTTGAGAAGAATGTCTTGTTAAGCTAATCTTTTAGGCCAATTGAGATTAGTTTGAGTGATCTTGTTATGAATTTGGTGTTTTTGCAGGATTTTCCAATGAACCCAAAGCATTAATAGCTGTTTAGATCCAAATTTAGATTTTGAGATTTCTGTGCTAATCATAATTTTTACTGAGTTGTGATTTTTATTGAGCTTGTGTATTCTTTTTAATTTCTTTATTATTTTCACTGGTACGTTAAATAAACAAAAACCAGCTTCTGTGTCATCTTCGTATATGTCTTCTACAATTTCTCCATCATCAACGAATTTTCTAATTAACCAGCGATTTTTGTTATCCTATGTTTTCTACGGATAAAAATTGAACCGATCATCTCCAATTCACCACGAAAATCCACCAAATACCGAGTTTCCGACCGCTGAATCGGCGAGGCGACCGAGTTTTGAACATGGCTTATATCCCATAAAATTTCCTGCACAGGGCTCTGGAAAATAATACAAGATTCCAGACAATACATCTATGTATATATAAGATGTAATTTAAAATTATCAATCCGATTAATAGTCAATATTAGAAAGTGGGCACAAATTAAAACATCTGAAATTTTTAATTTTTTAAAGTATATATATTCGGATAAATAGATCCGTATATTTAATATTTAAATTCAAATATGTAAATTCAAATTATCCAAATTGTAAGTATCTATGCAAAATCGAATATTAATCTTAACATCCGATATGTGATAAAAAATTAAAATCACAATTATTATATTTTGTATAAAAACAAAAATGGTAAAATAATGGTTAGTTGTTATAATTTTATTATTTTCTTTCAAAATTAAAATAAAAATTGATGAAGATAATATTTATAAGTGTATGACAATTCTTATTTATAAAAATATACCAATTAAATGAGCTTATGTGTTAAAAATCTTTCTTAACTTTTTAAAATCACCATCAAATTCTGGATATCCATCCCTAAAAATTTTACTATCCGAATTCGGATCTGGATACGAATATCCCATATATCTAAATTTTTGGAGTAGATCAGATCAAATAATGGATCGAATATTGAGTTCCAGATAATTTTCCCACCCTTACCATAAACGTAATGAAAATGCATAATCTACAAAATGAGAAAGACATAAATGGATTTATATAAACTAAATTTTATTCCTTGCAGAGCGCGAAACTAATATTCTTATAGATAAATTTTTTAATGTTTATAATTTAAAAAATATTATAAAAATACATAATATTTTAGATTTATGAAAATTAAAGGACTAACCCGTTAGTTTAGTATGTTTCTTATGAAATAACAATATATATCTAAATATATTATAGCATTTTTTATTTTTAAAAATCAATATTTAATTTATTAATTTATGATGATTTTTAATATTATTTTCAAATTTTATTGATTATTTTTTAAAAAAAAGATGAAAAATATCAAAAAATATTTTAAATATGTTGTAACTAAAAAAGGAAATTTATATTTGTGTTGAAAAATATTGAAAGATATTTAAACATATTAAAATATATTATTGAAAAATTAATTACTAATTGATTTGACAATTTTGTTATTAATAAAATCCTAATTTTTTTAGTAATTTTTGTGGCATTTTATGTTTTAATACAATAGAAGTGGGACCTATTAGTTTTTAAAAAAAAGTTTAAGAGTGTTTGATAATAGGGATAGCATATTAAAATAAATTAAAAAAATATATATAAAGATGACACATCAATAAAAGTGGTCTCCAAAGATTCTCCTTTAATACATAGTAGATATCATCTCAGACCAAAGTAGTTACAACTTACAACCAACATCATCTATGTACCATGTTAAAGTATATTAATTATATGTCTTGAAAGTAAACGATTACAAAATGTATATAAGTTTGCCCTAATTAAAATTAATGAGTCGGAAGCTTAACCTAAAAAAACAAAACAAAAAGAAATTAGAGTGAAATGAAGAAGAAGATAACATTGACTTTTCATCTTTGTTAGTGAAGATAACATTGAGTCAAGATATTATTGTGTTAATTTTTCAGGCAAATTTTATCACAGTATCGGCGTAACGATTTGTAATATAGATTAAATATATTTTTAAACTATCAATTTTCATATATTCTTATTCAATATTGTAAATAATTCACATATATAACAATACAACAATGAAAAAAGGATTGTCTGCTTAAAACTCCTTATATTTAACAAGTTTCTACCAATTTTCCGCTAAAACTATTGAACTCTTAATAAAACCTTCTGCACTTAAAAATTTTGAACTCAAAACCACCTAAATTATTTTCTTCAGTAATTGCACACCTCTAATCAAATTTTCAAACCGTCATTAGATTCTCCAAATCACGTTTAAAAATCAATTAAAATCAAATTGAGGATATAGGTTTGTCGATTTAGGAAGAAAGAGTATCAATTGTATCAGGAGAGATTAGGAGAGACTTAGAGGTATTAAGAAATATTTGAGATTTAAAAGAGCATCAACAGATATACAAGGAATGATTCAATATCACTGATTCAGGTTTCAGTGCTTTTTGTTCAGCGTAATTAACTAGTTTTCGTAGATTATTCTGTTTTGGTTTTGGTTTTGATTCTCTGAATGGTTTTGTATCTGGGAACAATGCTACAAAGTTCTTCACTATGTCAAAGGTTTTTCGTCATACACTCAAACTGATAATATTCATACGAAATATACGATTTGGTGCAATATGCTATTTGATTTTAACTGATTTCATGAATCCATGGAATGTTTTTTCTCATGATCCCTAATTTGAATAATTGTAAAGAACATACAGTGGATTTTGAAGTGTATAATCTAGGCCAGAATGAGTCATGGATATTTGTTGCATTTGTTTAATGATTTAAGCAGTTGCGGATTTAAAGCGGCAGGGGTTTATGGGGTTGGAGTTCATCACTACGATGAATATATGCATAGATGTCAAATATATATCTTTATGAGTCGATTTGAAAATTTCTTTTATGTAACATGAGTCTTACTCATTTGTTTAATTATTATTTTTATCTCGTCTCATTAGCACAAGAAGGACATAGAATTACTTCAGATCTTCTGCCATCTTGTTAGAAGATTCTGTTCCGTGTTTAGAGAGTGAGAGAGAAACGAGATATGAAGCATCTTCTTCATAGAAACAATATTTGCAAAGATAGGAGAAGGGATGGAACAGAAACTTAATTGATATGAACTCCCTTAGATCACTCTAAACAAGGCTGATGATCGTGATTGCTGGATGGTGTGATTGTGCGAGGAGATCGATGATGAAAGTGGATCCGTGGGAGATCTGTGGAGTTTAGGATGGAGATTAGGATTGGTAACAATGGTTTTATGGGTAGAATACAGATGGTAAGATGATTAGAACAGATAGAAGAGTTTCAAAGTCACTAGGTGTACAGAAACTCGGATTCAAGAACACATTCAAGGAATCAGAGGTGAGAGAAGAAGTGCAATCTATTGCTTTTCATAAGTTCTTCGCTGATCTCCAAGAGGAGGCAAGATTACAACTTAAATACAACCCTAAACTCAACAACATGCTGTTCTAAAACAATCAGTAAACAGCATGGTGTTCTAAAAATAAAACAACAAAGCGTTCTGAAAACAAATAAAAACAACAAGGCGTCCCAACCTACAGGTTCCTATTTGGTGCACCTTAAAATCACTAAGTACTAAGCCATAGTGACTTGTACATTATTACCCATTGGTAATGACTCCTAAGCAACTCAACATAGTGATTCATCTGCCTCATTAAAAACCATGCTGAGAAAACCCATGGGACAAAACTCATCATGGGAAAAAGAGTACAGACTCATCACCTAAGTTACTTAGTTATCATTACTGGGTGGAGTCTTCTGGCTGAAGATGTTGAAGACTTGGATAGCAGGTAAGGTAAGTGATCCTTCTGCTAGAAGTGAATGAGCTTCCTTAGCCAGTTCCTAGCTCTGGAACGAGTGACCTTCCTACTATCTCTGGCTCTTCCTTGGTTCCTTAGATGTTGTGCTATCCATGATCATCATCCTCTCCCTCTTGAAAAGGATTTGTCCTCAAATCTGTATCTGCAACATAAGGAAGCAAGTCAGAAACATTGAATGTTGTAGAGATATTATACTTACCTTGGAGATCAATCTGGTAGGCATTATTGTTGATTCTCTTGACAACTTCAAATGGTCCATCCATTCGCGGCATAAGCTTGCTTTTCCTCTCCTCTGGAAACCTGTCTTCCTCAAATGAATCCACACCAAGTCTCCTTCTTCGAAGATCAACTCCTTTCTGCCCTTGTTTGTGTGCTTCTCATACTGTTTAGTCTTCTTCTCTATGTTCTCCTTGGCCTTAGCATGTATCTTCCTCACCTGTTCAGCTTTTTCCTTTCCATCTAAACTGCTTTTCACACTTAAAGGCAAAGGGATCAAGTCTAGAGGTGATTGTGGATTAAACCATATACAATTTCAAAAGGGGAAAAGAGAGAGCAGAGTGCTTAGCATTGTAAGCAAACTCCACGTGGGTAGGCACTCTTCCCATGACTTGATGTTGCTTTTACCAATGTTCTGAGGAGTGTAGACAATGTTCTGTTCACCACCTCTGTTGTCCATCAGTTGGGGTGACATGTAGTAGAGAATGCAAGCTTTGTTCCTAGTTTAGCCCATAAGGTTCTCCAGAATGTCCTAGAAACTTAGTGTCCCTGTCTGATACTATCTCTTGAGGCATTCCATGCAGTCTTACTTTCCCTGAAAAACAAGTTAGCTACACAGACAGCATCATCTGTCTTGTGACTGGCAATGAAGTGTGCCATCTTGCTGAACCTGTCAACAACTACAAAAATAATCTCTACCATTCCTAGTTCGGGTAAGCCAAGCACAAAATCCATAGAGATATGAGTCCAAGGTTGAGAAGGAATAGGGAGAGGGGTGTACAAACCGTGAGGTTGTACTTTTGCCATTTTACAAAAGCACATCTAGAACAAACCCTCTCACATCGGTCTTCATGTTAGGCCAATAGAAGTGGTCTTGCAATCCAAGTAAGTCTTTGCAACTCCAAAGTGTCCAGCTAGTCCACCTCCATGAGCTTCTCTTACTAACAGTTCTCTGATGACCTCGTGGTATGCACAGGCGGTTTTATAGAACAGATATCCTTCCTGTCTATGATACTTTTCAAAAGCAAACTTATGGCACTTGCCATAGCTCTCAGCAAAATCAATGTCAGTTTCATAAAGATCTATTATGTGATCTAACCCATCTAACTTTGAAGTCAAGGTAGATACAAGTGTGTACCTTCTGGATAATGCATCTGCAACTACATTATCCTTACCTTTCTTGTATTAATGATGTATGGGAAGGTCTCTATGAACTCCATCCATCTGGCATGTCTTTTGTTAAGCTTCTGTTGTCCTTTAAGGTGCTTTAAAGACTCATGATCTGTGTGAATGACGAATTCCTTGGGCCACAAGTAGTGCTGCCACATTTGGAGAGCTCTAACCAAGCATATAGTTCTTTGTCATAGGTTGGATAGTTGGCTGTTGCTCCTCCTAACTTCTCACTAAAGTATGCCACTGGTTTCCTATCCTGCATCAACACAGCACCAATACCAACTCCTGAAGCATCACATTCAATTTCAAATGTTTTAAGAAAATCAGGAAGAACTAAAAGGGGAGCATTGATAAGCTTCTCTTTAAGGGCTTTAAAAGCCTGTTCTTGGCGTCCTCCCATCTGAACCCAACTTCTTTCTTGATGACTTCAGTTAAGTGGTGCGGCCAGAGTGCTGAAGTTTGGAACAAATCTTCTGTAGAACCCTGCTAACCCATGAAAGCTCCGAACTTCTCCAATACTCTTAGGTGTAGGCCATTCTTTGATTGCTTTAACCTTCTCTTCATCAACCTTAACTCCTTCTGCACTAACAACAAAGCCTAGAAAACAACCTCAGTAGTACAGAATGAACATTTAGAGAAGTTAGCAAAGAGAGATTGAGAACGAAGAACCTCCAGAACTTGGCGGATGTCTCAGATGTTCTCTCAAACCTTTGCTGTAGATGAGATGTCATCAAAGTAGACTACAACAAAGACTCCAATGAATGGTCTCAAGGCATGATTCATGAGGCGCATGAAGGTACTGGGAGCATTGGTGAGACCAAATGGCATGACTAGCCACTCATACAAGCCTTGCTTGGTCTTGAAAGCAGTCTTCCACTCATCCCCTTCCTTCATTCTGATCTGGTGGTAACCACTCTTCAAATCGATTTTAGAGAAGATTGTGGAACCACATAACTCATCTAGCATGTCATCAAGCCTTGGAATAGGTGTCTGTACTTCACTGTGATATTGTTGATAGCTCTGCAGTCT